>CAUYLG010016615.1:0-168208 GCA_963573385.1 Cacajao melanocephalus | reverse complement strand
AATTATTGGCATAAAAGAGGTTTTTAATACCCATTTTTAGACTGCATTCTAGCCTGGGCAATAGAACAAGAATCCCGTTCTCTCTCCTTCTTTCTCTTCTTCTTTCTTTCTCTCTTACATTCTTTTTTTTACATTCTTTTTTTTTCTTTCTTTCTTTCACTCTTTCTTTTCTCTCTTTTTCTTTCTTTCTAAAAAATAAATTTAAAAAAAAAGAATTTTTATGTAGTGAGTAGACCTATTCATATAGTTTAAATTTTTGGAACCATGTTAATATTTTACATACTCCAAATCAAATCAAATCAACAAAGATGAGAGGTAAAAATCTAAATAGACTGCAAAGAGAAACAAATTATCTTAGCTGTATTTCAAATGAATGACACATCCAAGCTTAAAGTGGAAAAAGAACTAAGTGGAGTAACTTTTGAATACAGTACTTTGTGCATCACAGTCTAAAACAAAAATGACTGCAATTAATATTAAATGCCAGATAGAAAATTGGGGTATTTGTAGGGGTATGAATTACCAATTATAAATCTGCTTTCTGTGAATTATAAGGAAATAACAAAATCTAGTGACTAGGAGTCAAGTTTTTCACTGTTGGAGAAGGAATTCCAAACTAAGGAAAGAGGAAAGAATATAAGAATAACCCCTGTAGTGATGAATTGGAGTAAGAGATATTAGTATGAATTTATGGTTTTTAAGATATATAGAGAGACCTTCATAGATCAATATATATATTTACATTTACATTCATTTCCTCTGCCCACTTAAAGTGTCTATAAGGCCAGGCACACTGGCTCATGCCTGTAATCCCAGCACTTTGGTAGACAGAGGCTGGAGAATTGCTTGAGGCCAGGTGTTTAAGATCAGCCTGAGAAACACAGTGAGACCACATCTCTACAAAAAATAGAAAAATTAGCCAGGTGTGATGATACGTGCCTGTAGTCCTAGCTACATAGGGGGCTGAGGCAAGAGGATTGCTTGAGTCTAGGAGTTCAAGGTCACAGTGAGCTATGATGATGCTGCTGCACTCCAGCCTGGGCTACAGAGGAGACCCTGTTTAAAAAAAAATAAGTGACTATAAGCCAAGACATCTCAGTGGCAATAGACATACCTATATAGAATGATTTCTAAATATCATTCTTCACTTTAAGGAACCAGGGATCTTTGCGAAAGTTGCTAATTTAAGGCTGGGGCAAAGAAAGTACAAAATGAGTCTGGAGTATCTTGTACCAGAAAATAGGGAAGTGCCAAAAAAATAATGTCAAGGATGTGTCAAAAGGACATAAGAGGTAGCTTAAAAGGGCTCCCACTAGCCAAATAAGTAAATAATAGCAATAGAATATTCAAGACATAGAATAAGAATCTGAGTTCATATAGACATAAAGAAATAAATTAACTGATTTCTTTCTTTCTTTCTTTTGTTTCCTTTGAGACAGGGTCTTGCTCTGTCATCCAGGTTGGAGTACAGTGGCATGATCACGGCTCACTGCAGCCTCAACTTCCCAGGCTGAAGCAATCCTCCTGCCTCAGCCTCCTGGGTATCTGGGACTACAGGCATGCATCATGATGCCCAGTTAATTTTTGCATGTTTTTTAGACACAGAGTCTTGTATTGTTGCCCAGGCTGGTCTCAAACTCCTGGGCTCAAGTGATCCTCCTGCCTCAGCCCCCGAGAGTGCTGGGATTACAGTTGTGAGCCACCCCACCCAGCCATGACTAATCTTAATATATCTATTCCTGCTCATTGTCACTGAGTGGACATGGAGGCTGAGGGCCAGAAGGGCAACTGGAATTGCTGTAGTGCCAAATACATCCCCTTTCATGTTGACGCCACCCTGGACAAGGTATCATTCCTGTGTGGCAGCAAGAAGAGAAAGCCTTTCCTTACAGTGGAAAACCAATGGATTCATGTGGATGGAATTATATTAGAAAAATCACCATTTTGCAGCCATCACAGCAACAGCCAGTTCTGCCAAGAATCATCCATGGATGCTAATGCTAGTGAGTGAAGGATTAACGAGGAACAGGGTATTTCTATAGTCTCAAAGCATTCTCTACAAATTACTTATTAACTACAAAGGGAAATTAGTAACTTTAGAATGGATCAGTGGACACCACCTTAAATAAATAGCCAAAGTTAACATCACCAATAATAGGACAAATGGAAATCATGTAGCTCCTACTATGATGTCCTGGGAAGAGCATTGCATCACTGCTGTGGTGTTCCTGCCAAAAATAGAAAACCTAAATCTAACTGTGACAGATCATGCCCCAAACTGAGGGACATCAGCCCCTATTCTGCCTATAAAATACAAAAAACAAAAACCAGAAAACCTGAGGCCATTCTACAAAATAACCAACATGTGTTCTTAAAAAAAAAAAAAAAAAAAAAAAAAAAAAAGTCAAGGTCATGAAAGACAAAGAAAGGCCAAGGGACGCTCCCAATTAAAGGAGGCAAAAGAGATGATCACAACTAAGTGTAATGTGTGATCTTGGACTGGATCCTGGAAGGAGGTCTAGGGGAGAAGCTGGAGGATGTTAGTGGGATAACTGGCAACATTTTAATGTAGAGCTATGGATTAGACAATAGGATTTTTCAATGTTAAATGTCCTGATCCTGAAAAAGATACTGTGGTTAGGTAAAAGAACATTCTTGTTCTTAGGAAATAGACACTGAAGTATTTATGGATAAAACGACATGATGTCTTCAAATTATTTTTATATCATTTAGAGAAAATATATACATACAGAGAGAATGGACTAATGATGAAGCAAAAAGGCAAAGTGTTAACAAGTGGTCAGTCGGAATCAAGTGAGTCAAGAGTATGTGGGGTTTTTATTGTATTATTATAACTTTTCTATAAGTATACAATTATATCAAAATAAATAAATAGGTTGCAAAACATTATGAATGTATTTAAAACCATTGAACTGTACACATAAAAATGGTTAAGATGGCAGGCCTGGGGCAATAGCTCATGCCTGTAATTCTGACACTTTAGGAAGCCAAGACAGGAGGACCACTTGAAGCCAGGAGTTCAAGACCAACCTGGGCAACATAATTAGATCCCTTCTTTAGAAGAAAAAAAAGAAAGGCCAGGTGTGGTGGCACATGCCTGTAGTCCCAGCTACTTGGGAGGCTGAGGTGGGAGGACTTGAGTTCAGGAGTTCAAGGCTGCAGTGAGCTATGCTCATGCCACTGCACTCCAGCCTGGGCAACAGAGCAAGATCTTGTCTCAAAAAATATATAAAATAAAATAAGTTTTTATAACCAACAATAATAAATATGAAAATACAGTTACAGAAAAAAATGGTAAAAACCTTGACAATGTAAAAATAATAAAGCAACTACTGAAAAAGTGGAAATGAAATCAGAGAAAAGAAAGAAAGGGTAAGTGTGCCAATGTCCTATTTTTCATATGGGAAATGGGAAGCAAAATGATAACAAATTGGTAACCTAAGAAACTGAGATATAAGGATATTATTTAAAGTTTCAGTGAGAACAATTAGAAGACATGAAAACCAGAAGCCATTAGCAATGACTGCCACTGGGGAATAGAAGTAAAGGAAGAGGGAAAGAAGGCTTTTCATTCCATGTCATGCTGTACTGTGTGAATCCTTCCCACTGCATGCACACAGTACTTCTATGATAAAAACCCTAGGCCTGGCACAGTGGCTCACACCTATAATGCCAGCACTTTGCGAGGCCCAGGCAGGTGGATCACTTGAGTCCAGGAGTTTGAGACCAGCCTGGGCAATATGGCGAAACCCCACCTCGACTAAAAATACAAAAAATAAGCTGGGCGTGGTGGTGTGCTCTTGCAGTCCTAGCTATTCAGGAGGTGAGGTGGGAGGATCATCTGAGCCTGGGAGATTGAGGCTCTAGTGAGCCATGATTGTGCCACTGCGCTCCAGCCTGGGAACAGAGCAAGACCCTGTCTCAAAGAAAAATGACAGCAACAACAACAACAACAACAAAACTAACTTATTTTATATTTAAAGAAAAAATTACCACATTATTAGAAACATTTTAAAAACAGGATGGGTTTTTTGGCTGACCTAGCGTTAGGAATACCGTTTATGGCCATATGTCATTTTATTCAGTGGATGAATTCACCAAAAGATTCCTGTAATTTCAATCACGTTTTAAAATGTATTGAATACATGGAATACTTAAAGACGGTGAACCATTTTGTAAAATCAATGCCTACCTCCAAATTTTTTGTATATCTTTAAGTTTTTAAATTTGTTTTTGCTTTGTGTTATTCTTTACTAATAACTACCTAAAAATTAAAAAGGAAAGTGGCTCAAAATGAGTCATGGCTTTCTGTTTTAAGTTCCGTGAACACTGAGGCTCATGGTAGAGTAGGAACACAACTATTTTTGACTTAGTGAGGGTTGCTTGGCCACCGATGCCTCACGTTAATCAGAAAGCCCCTAAACCCTGTAACCAGGGACAGTGACCATGGATGTGATTTACCCAATATCTGCAGACTGGGAAAAGAACATCCTAGAATTTTTACACAGGTGAGTGGTTTTTACCACACTATCTTTTTTTCTTTCTTTCTGGCTGTTCGTGTGGGGAAGAAGACATTCACAAAACAAATCAAAAACAAACAGCCTGGACACGGTGGCTCACATCTGTAATCCCAGTGCTTTTAGACGCTGAGGCAGGAAGATCACTTGAGGCAAGGCAAGGAGTTCATTACCAGCCTGGGAAACCTAGTGAGACCCCCGTCTGTACAAAAAAATTAAAAAAATTAGCCAAGCATGGTGGCACACGCTGTGGTCCTAGCTACTTGGGTGGCTGAGGTAGGAGGATCCCTTGAGTCCCAGGAGTTTAAGGCTGCAGTGAGCTATGATCATGTCACTGCACTCCAGCCTGGGCAACAGAGTGAGACCCTGTCTCTAAAAACAAAACAACAGAAAACAAAGGAAATGTAAATAGGACCTTTCTCCCAAGTGGCAGTAAATGTTAAAGCATTATTGTATTAAATGCATCAAAGCTGGGTGAGGTGGCTGATGCCTGTAATCCCAGTACTCTGGGAGGCCAGTGGGAGGATTGCTTGAGCCCAAGAGTTCAAGACCAGCCTGGGCAAAATGGCGAAACCCTGTCTCTACAAAATATTTTAAATAGCCAGGCATGGTGGTATGTGCCTGTGGTCCCAGCTACTCAGGAGGCTGAGGTGGGAGAATTGCTTGAGCCCAGGAGGTTGAGGCTGCAGTGAGCCATGATTGTAAAAAGGAAAAAAAAAGCATCGAAGCTTGAATAGGTACTACCTCTAAAGACTTCATGTCAAGCACACCCACCCTTTGATTAAGGTGTTAAAATTCAGAAAGAAAAAATTGAGGAATTAGACTAAACTATACTTGATGATTACTGAAGAGCACAAAGAGATATTGAATTGAATTATACTGAAGTATGTGTTTTTGGTTGTTTTTTGTTTTTTTTTTTTTTTTTTGTCTTTGAGATGGAGCCTCGCTCTGTCACCCAGGCTGGAGTGCAGTGGTACAATCCTGGCTCACTGCAACCTCCGCCTACTGGGTTGGAGCAATTCTCCCACCTCAACCTCCAGAGTATGTGGGATTACAAGCACCCACCACCACACTCAGGTAAATTTTTTTTGTATTTTTGTAGAGATGGGGTTTCACCATGGTGGCCAGGCTAGTCTCGAACTCCTGAACTCAGGTGATCTGCCCGCCTCGGCCTCCCAAAATGCTGGGATTACAGGTGTGAGCCACCATGCCTGGCTGTATGTGTATTTCTCTTAATCTTACTACAATTAATTGATAATGTTCTTTGAATACAGAACTATTTAATGTTTTAACTGTTATTTTGAAGAGACACATTTTGGTCAGAGAAAGTACAAAATGAATGAAAAAGTAAACTAAAGCTCAGTTAACTCTCTCCCACAGGAAGACAGGGTGTTCAATCAGGCCAGGCCAGAGTGAAAGCACTACCTAATGGCTCCTTATTCAGATTACAAGAATAGTACTTCAGAGGCATTACCATAGCATCTAGGCATCTCCTTATAAACCCCAGACAATTAAATGATGTCAAATGCAGTATTTTGTCTGTATCTGGCCATGGATGAAATTTAACTTAAGGCAGTAAGAAGGTTTGAAGTTACCTAGTCCCATCATTCAAAGCTAGGTAGAATGTATTAACTATGATTTTTTAAAAATCTGTATCTAATGATGTTATGACAACTTAAAAATCTTGCTGACCAAGGACATAAAAAACCTCTACAATGAGAACTACAAAACACTGATGAAATAAATTAAAGAGGACACAAACAAATGGAAAGACATCCCATGCTTAGAATTATTAATGAGGAGAATTACTGTTGTTAAAATGACCATACTATACAAAGCAATCTACAGAGTCAATACAATCCCTACCAAAATACCAATGACTTTCTTCACATAAATAGAAAAAAACAACCCTAAAATATGTATGGAACAACAACAGAAAAAGAGCCAGAATAGCCAAAACAATCCTGAGCAAAAAGACAAAGCTGAAAGCATCACACTACCCAACTTCAAAATATACTACAAAGCCATGGTAGCCAAAACAGCATGGTATTGGTACAGAAACAGACACATAGCCCAAAGGAACAGAATAGAGAATCTGGAAATAAATCCACAGAATTACAGCCAACTGATTTTCAACAAAGGTGCCAAGGACATATATTGGGGAAGGACATCCTCTTCAATAAATGGTACTAGGAAAACTGTATATCCACATGCAGAAGAATGAAACTAGACCCCCCACAACCTATACAAAAAGCAATGCAAAATGGATTAAAGACATAAATGTAAGACCCAAACTATAAAACTACTAGAAGAAAACATTGCAGGGGGAAGCTTTGGGACATTGGTTTAGGAAAAGTTTTATGGCTAAGATTTCAAAAGAATAGGCAACAAAAACAAAAATAGACAAATAGGATCATATTAATCTAAAAAGTTTCTGCACAGCAAAGGAAACCATCAACAGAGTGAAAAGACAACCTGTAGAATGGGATAAAATACTTGCAAAATATTCATGCAACAAGGGACTAATATCTAGCACATATAAGGAACTCAAACAACTCAACAACATAAAACAACTAATCTCATTAAAAAGCAGGCAAAAAAATCTAAATAGACATTCCTCAAAAGAAGACATACAAATGGCCAACAGGCATATGAAAAAAAATGCTCAACAGCACTAATCATCAGGGAAATGCACATCAAAACCACAATGAGATACCACCTCATACCTGTTAAAATGGCTATTATCCAAAAAATGCAAGATAACAAGTGTTTGTGAGGATACGGAGAAAAGGAAACCCTTGTGCACTGTTAGTGAAAATGTAAATTGTTACAAGCATTATAGAAAACAATATGGAAGCTCCTTAAAAATTAAAAATAGAACTACCATATGATCTAGCAATCCCACTAGTGGGTACTTATCCAAAGGAAAGGAACTGAGTATATCAAAGGAGTACCTTCATCCCCATGTTTATTGCAGCCCTATTTGCAATAGCAAAAGGAATCAACCTAAGTGTCCATCAACAGATGAATGGATAAAGAAAATGTGGTACCTGTATACAATGGAATACTATTTAGCTATAAAAATGGATGAAATCCTGTCATGTGTAGCAACATGGATGGAACTGGAGATCATTACGTGAAGTGAAATAAGCCAGGAACAGAAAGACAGATATCGCATGTTCTCACTTATATGCAGGAGCTATAACAGTTGATCTCATGGAGGTAAATAGTAGAATGATGGTTATCAGAGGCTAGGGAGGGGATTGGGGGGATAAAGAGAGGTTGGTTAATGGGTACAACTGTATAGTTAGATAAAAAGAATAAGTTCTAGTGTTCTACAGTGCAGTAGGGTAACTATAGTTAACAATAACTTATTGTATATTTCAAAATAGCTAGAGGAGAAGATTTGAAATGTTCCTAAAACAAAGAAAAGATAACTGTTTGAGGTGAGGGATAC
This sequence comes from Cacajao melanocephalus, assembly GCA_963573385.1. Lineage (NCBI taxonomy): Eukaryota > Metazoa > Chordata > Mammalia > Primates > Pitheciidae > Cacajao > Cacajao melanocephalus. The sequence goes on along the minus strand of CAUYLG010016615.1, from coordinate 160,213 downwards.
CCCAATTACCCTGATTTGATCATTACACATTGTATACATATACCAAAGTATCACATGTATCCCATATATATGTATAATTATTATATATCAATTTAAAAATGTTTTAAAATCTTGCTGGCCTAGGAAAAACTGACCCTCCCAGACCTAGCCAACTGTCAGAAATAGCAAAAGGCTTAGCCACTAACACACCTTTCCTAAGCAAACCAACCAATGCTGAGTCTACATCTCCAAAACCACGTCCTCATCTAACTCACACAACAAGTCAAGATTTCCCCTGACCTAAATCATCCCAGAGCCAGGCACCTGGCAACTAGCATCCAGAGGCCACCCCTAAAACCCAGAGCCCACTAGAACTGTTTAAACCGCCACTCCTAAGCTGTCCACCATGCCCCGTCTTTCCTCTCCTGCAGAAACCCCAATAAAGGCTTCGGGCTGGACTTTCCCCTCACTCCTGTCCTCAGCCCCCTGGGTATCCCTGGTGCTTCCCCTCTGGCTAGTGTGGTGTATTCTCTTTTCTCAAGCAAGGTAAGTAACAAAAATCTTCTTTTTAGGGCATTGACCTCTGCACGTTCTCACCTCTGTAAGTTAAAATCCTGCAGGTACAAATGAGTCACAGAACCCTGCCTAATTTATTTCAGTGAAGAACACTTTCACTCCAGTTTCTAGGTAGGAGACTTTTATCCGCTCTACTTTTTACAAACATGCAGCATTTGGGGTCCAGTTATCATTTTCAGGCAAAGTAACCAACAGGGCTGTAAAGTGGAAAGGGGGAAAGACAGAGGAGAAACAGAAGGAAAGAATGTCAGTGTCCACACGAAATGCTTCCATTGCATCTCAGTCCTGAGAACAGGATCTGTCATTTCTTCTCTCCTACTAACTCCAGGAGCATAAGCCTCTTGTCTTCTGCTGCCTTTAGAGTTGCTTCTGTCCATTGACCAGAGGTGGTTTTATGGTAAAGCTAACAGCTTAAGCCTCAGGACACATCACTTGGCATTTGGCCCCTTCCAAAGATTATGCCCAATTTTGTATTTGCAATATGTATCCTTTTTACTAAAGAGAGTCCATAAAAATAGTATGAGCTTCATGCCCTATAAAACCTGGGATAGTGAGGGGGTCATGGCCCTAGGAATCCCAGAAGTGAGCCCTGCTCTTCCATCCAACCATTTGGGGTCCAGTGTCCTCATCTTTACTGTAAAAAGAGGAGCTTCAAGAGATATAAATATGCTTAAAGAAAAAAAAGGGGGGGTCTAACAAGACCATCTTGTCTGATATTCCCTTTTCCTTCCACTTCAGCCACATTCATTTCTCTATATCTCTTATTCATCTACTAATAAAGCAATGTGCTCTTGCCTGGCACATGGCTGCTGAGGCTCACTTTGCATATCGGCTTTTTAAAGATGCTAAAACAGCCCTGAAAAATGCATAGTAAAAATAAAAGTCAGTTCTTAACCATACACCGGCTAATGAGCACCCAGAAAATAAGAGCCAAGCTTTTGCAATGAAGCCTGACACCCACACTCAAAATTATAGCCTACAGATTGGACATGCTAGGGTCAACCCAGGGCTGTGTTCTGGGGCCAGTAGCCTTGCTTCTAACCTGGCTCTGCCACTGTTTATGTGGGCTCTGGGTAAGTCATTCAACATTTGCCTCGTCTTGGACCCACTACTGCTCAATTCAAGTCTCTGGGCTTGCTTCTTGACACGATAAGCAAAGGGATAGGCCAGAGGACCTCTGAGGACTCCTCTGTGTCTTGATGTATTTGGTTCTATTTGTATCTGCCTCTCTCACCAGTGCCACCTCCCTATTCACCATTGCCCCAAAACTTGACCAGACTCTGTCTTACCATGCCAAGCTAACTCAGGTAAGCCATCTAGTTGAAGAGGAAAAGACAGACAAAAAGTGTGTATTAGTCCGCACTTGCATTGCTATAAAGAAATACCTGAGACTAGGTAATTTTAAAGAAAAGAGATTTCATTGGCTTATGGTTCCACAGGCTGTACAGGAAGCATAGCAGCTTCCTGGGAGGCCTCAGGAAACTTTCAATCATGGTGGAAGACAAGGGGGAGGCAGACATCTTACATGGCCAGAGCAGGAGCAAGAGGTCACGGGAGGTGCTGCTGCACACTTTGGTTTTTTTTTAGATGGAGTTTCGCTCTTGTTGCCCAGGCTGGAATGCAATGGTGTGATCTCAGCTCACCGCAACCTCCACCTCCCAGGTTCAAGTGATTCTCCGGCCTCAGCCTCTGTGTAGCTGGGATTACAGGCAGGTGCCACCACGCCCGGCTAATTTTGTGATTTTAATAGAGAAGGGGTTTCTCCATGTTGGTCAGGCTGGTCTCAAACTCCCGACCTCAGGTGATTTGCCCACCTCGGCCTCCCAAAGTGCTGGATTACAGGCGTGAGCCACCATGCCCAGCCAGCATACTTTTAAACAGCCAGATTTCACGAGAACTCACTATCAGAACAGCATGAAGGGGATGGTACTAAACCATTCATGAGAAGCACCCTCCATGATCCAATCACCTCTCCCCAGGCCCCACCTCCAACACTGGGGATTACAACTGACCAGAAGATTTGGTGAGGACACAGATCCAAACCATGAGAGAGCAGGGAGGAGAGGACACAGAGGGAAAGAGCTGGGACATTGTACAAGAAGACAGGAAGCAGAGTCAGAACCCAGGCAGGCCTCAGCGACCTGGAAACACCTGCTCCTGCACTTGGGCCAGACACGATGGTTCTGATGGGACGCCTACACCCATGGTCTGCAGCGGGGGTTTTCTAGAGCAATTAGCCAGACTTTGGCCTGCAGACCTCCTAGAAAAGGGTCTACATGGACCCACTACTGCTAGAGTTCAAGTCTCTGGAGTAAAGCAGAATGCAGAAGAAAGAGCATGAATCCAGTATGCTAGTTAACCGCAACCTCTGCCACCCAGGTTCAGGTGATTCCCATTCTCAGGGCAGCTTCCCTTTCCTACTGAGACCCTCCAACCCTGAGAGAAGGAAGACTAGCTGGCTAGCTGGAGGCACTTCTTATTCCATAAGAACTAGAGATTGCTGTTGTTTTTGTATTTGTTTGAATATCTTCAGCAGGAGCTGGAGATCCTGGCAAGAACTGTCATTCAATAAACACCTGGTAAATGAAACCAAATTTTCTCCCTATTCCCGATGCTAAGAGAAGGAGATTCTGCTGGACTTCAGACCTCCACACAGCTTGTCAGCTTGCCATCTGTTCTTGTCTCAAGCTACCTGCTTTCTCCTGCCAACTTCGTCTTCCTGAAACACCCTGATTGTCACAGTCCTGTCTGTCCAGCACCTGGCAGAGAGAAGCACCCAATCTTGGCTCGTTAGCCTTCCGCTCTCCTCCCTCTGCATAGCTGCTCCTTTCTTAGTTTTCCAGCCCCAAGTTTCACAGCCTACTCCTCTGGGTTTCTATGTGAAGTTGGCTTCAGCCAATCATCAAATGAACATTTTACTTAGTGCTTGTCATGTGACAGGCACTGGGCCAGGCCCTTCCACATACGGCATCTCCTTTACGCTCATGAAAACCCTGAGAATCAGGTCCACTCACTCCATCACATAGTTGTGGGAACCGACTGGGAGCCTGTGGGTAACTTGCCCGAGGGCCCAGCCTATCCAGTGGCACAGTCATAATGAGGAACCCGGAACCCAGGTTTGAGTCTACCACCAAAGCACACTCAGTAAAGTGCCTCCAGACAGAGGTCCCTGGAACAACACCTGGCCTGCCAGCAGTTCCGTGGGTCTCCAAACACACACTCATATTCCCAAACCACTCCAGACTCACCCAGGCCTAGAAAGCACCCATCCTCCTCAACAGACTGCCCACCCAGCAGGTTGTCTAGAACAATATCTCACATTCTGGTGTTGGCCAGAGGTATGATTCTAGGTTTGAGACTCCTGCCTTAGGTCTTCTGTCTGACTCAGCTGTGCTGAGTCATGCGTTTATTTGCCAATGGATCCTTCTGCTCATTTGTACCAGTACCCAATGGATTAAATACATACTCCCCACCTTAGTTTTATTATTAGCTGTTTACTGAATGCTGACCAGGAACCAAGCACTATACCAAATATTTATACAAATTATCTCTTTTAATTGTCTTCGTACTCTACGGTAGTTTCAATCATTAGGCAGTCATTTTATAGGTGAGGAAATGGAAGCTTAGTGAGGTTACAAAACTTGTTCAAGGTTACAGAGCCTTAGAGCCAGGACTTGACCCAGGCAGCAAATGCGCCCTCAACAACCACACCGTTAACACTCAGATCTACAGCTCCTTCCCAGATGGTCCACTTATTACTGACCAGTCTACACCACACACACACACACACACACACACACACACACACACACACATGGCTACCCTATCTGGTCCTAAAATGATTAAAGCCAAACCAAGAATCCATTCATTCACCCCTCCACCTAACCTCCAAGTGACCCCACCCTTGCCAAACTTCCTGTGAGCTACTTTATAATCACTCTGAGCAAGAGAAGAGCAGGTCACCACTGAAGGTGGCATGACACCTACTAGCCGTCTTCCCACTGGGCGCTGCCTCCTAATCTTGTGTTCTGCAGGCCCCAAATCTCCTAGCAGAATTTCCAATCCCCAAGGCTGAAATAACATTTTTAAAAGGTTCACAGAAAATTTATTGAGGGACAGCCACTCCTAGAGTTCAGCTTCCAGCATGTTAGCCACCTAACCTACTCTCTGTTCCCTCGCAGAGGCCCTTGATTTGCCATCTGGGTGGCTTTGCTTATGCCATTCGGAGCAGGAGGCACATAGCAAAAAAGATGAAAGCCTGGGCCTTGGCATCAAACGTGCCTGGCTTTACAGTGCTGCAGTTCTTCATCTGTCACACCAAAATAATCATAGCAACTTCAGAATGCTGTAGTGGAGATAAATGAGGTAATGCATATTAAGTGCTCGGTATACAGTAAGTGACCAATAATTGGTAGCTATTATCATTTTCTCACCCTCCCACCTGGAATATGCTTCCCAAGTCCACCATATGTTCCACTTCCACCACTACTTTAAGACTTAATGCAAACAGCAACTCACCCAATTCCTAGCCAGGTGAGTTCAGTTCAGTAGAAGCAACGCTGATGGAGCATCTCTATGCACCACCCACCATGCCAGGTATTGGGGATACAAAAATAAATAAGACAGGACCCTGAATTTAAGTTCACAGCCTTAAGGGAGACAGAAAAGAGACAGCTCACTTCAATGCTACATGGTAAGTGCAGTGATACAAGATGCTGTGGGAACAGGAGGGGTGAGTTAACCATCACCGAGGGTCCTGGGGGCCAAGATGAGGAGTCTGAGCTGAATTCTGAAGGCAGTGAGAAACTATTGGAGGAATTTAAGCAGAGGGGTCAAATGCACAGACTTATGCTTCATAAAAGAATCACTTCAGTAGCAATGTAGAAAAAGAAGTTAGGAGAGTATGAATCATCCAATCAAGAAATGGTACCCTTAACAAGACAGTGCAGGGCAGAGAGAGAGAAAGAAAGGATGGATTTTATTTTTATTATACATTAAGTTCTGGGGTACATGTGCAGATATTGCAATATTGCATATTGCAGACATGCCACAGTGGTTTGCTGCCTCCATCCCCCCCATCACCTACATTAGGTATTTCTCCTAATGCCATCCCTCCCCAATCTCCCCACCCCCTGCTATCTCTCCCCTACCCACCCACCCCCCAACAGACCCCAGTGTGTGATGTTCCCCTCCCTGTGTCCATGTGTTCTCATTGTTCAACACCCACTTATGAGAACATGCGGTATTTGGTTTTCTGTTCTTGTGCCAGTTTCCTGATTTTTTTTTTGAATGTTTTAATACTTGCTCTGTGACCCAAGTTATGGTCTATCATTGAGAATGATTGGTGCACTGAGGAAAATGATGTGTATTCTTCATACTTTGGATGAAATACCCTGTAAATATCTCTTAGATCCATTTGGTCTATAGTGCAGATTAAGTCTTTGTTGATTTTCTGTATGAAAGATCTATCCAAGGCTGAAAGTGGGATGTTGAAGTTTCCAGCTATTATTATATTGAAGTCTATCTGTCTCTTTAGTTTAAATAATATTTGCTTTGTTTATGTGGGTTTTCTAGTGTTAGGTGCGTATATATTTAAAATTTTATATCCTAATGCTTAATTGACCTCTTTATCATTATATAGTGACCTTCTTTATTTTCTCTTTTAGTTTTTCATCTGGAAATCTATTTTATCTGACATAAATATAGTCACTCCTGCTTATTTTTTGTTTCTTTTGGAATGTGATGTCTTTTTCTATCTATTTTCAGTCTGTATATGTTTTTATAGGTGATGTGTGTTTTTTGTAGGCAACAGATCAATGAGAATCCATTCAGCCATTCTATGTCTTTTGATTGAAGAGTTTAATCAATTTACATTTAATATTATTGATCAGTAAGGACTGATTACTGCCATTTTGTTATTTGTTTCCTTGTTGTTTTGTGGTGTTATCTTCCTTCTCTTCTTCTGTCCTGTCTTCCATGTAGTAAAGGTGATTTTCTCTGGTGGCATGCTTTAATTTCTTGCTTTTCATTTTATTTTTGTATCTGTTAGATGTCTTTTGAGGTTACCATGCGGTTTACAAATACTATCTAATAGCCCATTATTTTAAGCCGATAACAACTTAATACCGTTTGCATAAGGAAACAGGGAAACAAGTGAATATAAAACTAATAAAGACTCTAAACCTTAACGACATCCCCTTAACTCATTAACTTGTTGTTGTTTCTATTTATACCTTATTGTACTGTCTATATCTTGAAAAGTTGTAGTTATAATTTTTGATTGGTCAATTATTTATTGTTTCTGCTTAAGAGTAGTGTATACACCAAAGTTGCAGTGCTATATTATTCTGTGTTTTTCTGTTTACTTAATGTTTCTAGTAAGCTTTTTACCTTCAGATGATTTCTTATTCCTCATTAGCATCCTTTTCTTTTTGATAGAAGTACTCTCTAGCATTTTTGGGGGACAGGGCTAGTGTTGATAAAATCCTCAACTTTTTCTGGGAAAATCTTTCTTTTTCATTTTTCAAGAATATTTCACCAGATATATTATTCTAGGTCAAAAAAATTTTTCCCCTCTTCAGCACTTTAAATATGTCATGCCACACTCTCCTGGCCTAGAAGGTTTCCACTGAAAAGTCTGCTGCCAAATGTATTAGAGCTCCATTATATGTTATTTGTTTCTTTTCTCTGGTGCTTTTAGGCTCCTTTCTTTATCCTTGACATTTGGGAATTTGATTTTTAAATGCCTTTGGATTAAATCTGCCTGGTGTTCTACAACCTTCTTATACTTGGATATTGATATCTTTCTCCAGGTTTAGGAAGTTTTCTGTTATTATTCCTTTGAATAATTTTTCTACCCCTATCTCTTTCACTACCTTATATTTTTAAGGCCTATAACTCTTATATTTGCCCTTTTGAAGCTATTTTTTAGATCCTGTAAATGTGCTTCATTGTGTTTTATTCTTTTTTCTTTTGTCTCCTCTGACTGTATGTTTCTAAGTAGCCTGTCTTCAAGCGCACTAATTCTTTATTCTGCTTAAGAAATTCTGCTATTAAAAGACTCTCTTATATTCTTTAGTGTATCAATTGTATTTTTCAACTCCAGAACATCTGCTTGGTTCTTTTTACTTATTTTTAATCTGTTTGTTAAATTTATCTGATAGAATTCAAGAGTCCTTCTCTGTGTTATCCTGAATTTCTTTGAGTTTCCTCAACACGGCTATTTTGAATTCTTTGTCTGAAAGGTCACATATCTCTCTTTCTCCAGGATATGTCCCTGGTGCCTTATTTGTTTTGTTTTTTGGGGATATATTTTTTTGCATGGTCTTGATGCTTGTGGATCTTCGTCTGTGTTTTGGCATTGAAGAATTAGGTATTTTTGGTAGTCTTCTCAGTCTGGGTTTGTTTATACCTGTCCTTCTTGTAAAGGCTTTCCAAGTATTCAAAAAGATTTTAGTGTTGTGATCTAAGCTATATCTGCATTAGGGGTCACCTAAAGCTGAGCAATGCTATGGTTCTTTATAGACTCACAGAGGTACCATCTTGATGGTCTTGGACAAAACCCAGAAGAATTTTCTGGATTACCAGGCAGAGACTCTGCTTTTCTTCCCTTACTTTCTCTCAAACAAACAGAGTCTCTCTGTTCTCAGTCACCTGGAGCCTGGGGATCAGGTGTCACAGGCACCCCTGTGACCACCACTACTGGGACTGTGATGGACGTAGCATTGAGTCTTGCCCAAGCCCACTGTAATCAGTACTTAGCTATTTCCTATGGATTGCTCAAGGACCCAGGGCTCTCCAATCAGCAGGTGACAAAGTCAGTCAGACTTGTGTCCTTCCCTTCAGGGTAGTAAGTTCCTCCAGGCCTGGGTAGGTCCGGAGGTACAGTCCAGGAGCCTGGGACTGGATTCAAAACCTTAGCAGTCTACATTATGTTCTAGTGTAATGTGGCTGAACAGACACTCAAACCACGTGCTGCAGTCCTTCCCACTCTCCCTTCCCCTTTCCACAGGCAGAGGAGCCTCACCTATGGCCACCACTACCACAGTCCCATGGGGAGAACTACAAGGCTATCCCTGGTGTTCCCTTAAGGCCCAAGAATCTTCCTTCAACTTATTGTAAATGTTGCCTGGCCTGAGACTCACCCTTCAGGATAGTTGGCTCCCTTTCACCCATAACAGGTCCAGAAATCCTGTCCAAGAGCCAAGACCTGGAATCAGGGACCCCAAGAACCTACTTGGTGCTCCATCCTCTTGTTGCCAAGCTGGTACCTAAGATGCAAGGCAAAGTCTTCTTTACTTTGTCCTTAGCTTTTCTTAAACAGAAGGATTGTCTCAATTTAGCCACAATATCTGGGAATGTTCTGGTTCTCACCTGAAAACAGCACATCTCAATGTCTCACTCCCAGCCCATGGCATACTACTTGGGTACTGTTGATGGTTATTTAGGTCCCAAGGGGTCATTAGTCATCAGTGCTGGATCCTTCCAGAACTGGGTTTTTTCATTCAAGACAGCCAGTGTCTGCTGGCCCAGAGTGTATTTAGAAATGTTATCCAGAAGCTAGGGCCTGAAAGTGGGCATCATGAGTCTGACTAGTGCCCTATTCTACTGTGGCTGGGCTTGTATTCAAGATGCCAATCCTCTTTGCTCTTTTCTTTCCTCTCCTCAAGCAGAAGGAAGGGATGTCTTCTGAGCCATAAACTACACAGCCTGGGGTTGGGAAAGAGTGGGACAAATCCCCCCTTAGTCGCCCCTGCTAGTGTCTACTGGGTCCACTGGCTCTGAGCCCAGATTAGCACTAAGTCTCACCTATGAGTTGCAGTCCTTGTGGCCTAGTCTGCCTTTCGATTTTATTTAGAGTCCCAGAGTACTTTATCCCACAGTGGTGAGGCTTGCAAGAACTGAATTTCTGATTGCCAGGATAAGTAATTCCCCTCTGGCTGCGGCCAGTTTAAATATTCCCTCTGTGGGCTGAGTTCAGCCCATTTTGCTTTCTGCTGTGACAGGTCAACATTGAGTTCAATACAGTGTCTCACAATCACTGTGCTATCCTTCCCCCAAGAGGACAGAATATTCCTGTGCCACATGGTCGCTATCAGGGGATGGAAGTGGGGTGACATCAACAACTCAAGACTGTCTTTTTTATCCTCCTCATTGCCTCTTTCAGTGCTATGAAGGTAAATCCAGGTACTATGAGTGCCTATGTTATGTTTGGTTCTTAGGAAGTTTCTTTTTGTGTGTGGGGGAGTAGTTGTTAAATTGGTATGCTTGCCTGGGTTTGGGAGGACAAATGGTAGAGCCTTCTATCCAGCCATCTTACTCTGGCCCTCCATCATTATGTTTAAGAGAGTTTTTGAACAAGTCCTACTGTGGGGAAGCATAATAGGTTCCCTGAAATGATGTAACCATGAGCAGAGAGAAAGATTGGACCAGCGGGGTAGTCCTAACTCCAAGTCTGGAATTAGGATGAAGGAGAGTAGGTGGTTTTAGGTGTGTGTGGTGACATGTGTTAAAAAGCTGTCCTCACTCAGCCCTCAAAATGTTGCCTTGAACCTAGGAAATGGCTGTGTGTGTCAATTCAAAGAAATGGTTAGTCTCTTGGTGCATAAGTCTTCTGAGGTATGGAGCACTCTCAAGTGAGTTTAAAATTTAAAAAATTCCCTCAATAAGGGAAGGCTATGTCATGCAGCAGTAACAAAGAGCCCCCATGTCTTAAAGTGATACTACAGATTTTCTCCCTTGTTTTACCTACATGTCTATCCATTCCCTGATGTTTCTGGTCATCTTGGCAGAAAGAAAAAGAACTCTAAGGGCACTGCACTGCCAACTGAATGCTTTTTCCTAGCACTGATACACATCACTTTCATTCCATCTCATTGACCAAAACCAGTCATGTGGTGCCTGTACACCACAAAAGAGCCAGAAAAGACAATCCTATATGTCCCCTGTGGCACAGAACCAGAAATATTTGACAAATGACACTAATATCTATAACCTCCTTCTTTAAAGGACTGCTATATCTAGAAATGTTCTAGGAATCAGTAAGAATAGAAGACCCAGGCTCAATCTCTGGGACTCAGGTATTTCAGTTAGTTTTACCAAGAGTGGTGCTATTGCTCTATCAGCTTTACATCTCTGGTTTAAAGCTCAATTCTTGCTGCCTCTCCCTAGCTTTCATTTCATAGGTGGTTCAGTTTCATGTCCCATTTCTGCCCCATAGCCGGCAGTCCAGAAACAGAAACTTATTCTGATACCTGCCCTGGGGTAACTTCATATAGAGTGGCAGAGTCTGAAAACCAAAAGAGTTTTTAGCCCAAGGGTCCAAGTTTTGAGGGAAGTCTTTTCTATTGACTAGAGCAAGTGGAACCTGATTGCCTTTATGAGTAAACACACTTCAGACATAACCCCAAACAGAAGCTTCTACTTAGCAGTCATTCCTCTTCAGCACATCCTCATAAGGTGCCATCTCTCCCCATAATCTCCACCCCTTCCCCCAAACACTTGCACATTCTTCAGTAAGTATGTAGTATACAGGAATCCCTGGATGCATAAAGGGGAGGGAGTTGGAACTTATAGTTACATGAGGGCTTGAGCCTTGCACTGAGAGATATAAATGGGGCTCCTTTTTGCACCTCAAACTGTAAAATTAAACAATCAGAAGTTCAGGCAAATGTTCTCTTTTTAAACTCGTGAATAAACATTAATATTTACTAAACTGCTTTGAAGGGGATTAGAATTGTTCTGTATTTTGTTCTCCCTTTTGATTGATGAATATGGATGCCCTAGAATTGTCTTGTAAAAAGCAATAGCAAAATATAAAAGATTGTTGCTTGCAAATGTATTAACTTAAAACAGTCTACTGCACATGCAAGGAAATATGATATATACGAGCTGTGCAGTGTGCCAAGTTTATTTAACTGTAAGAATCTATGGTAGTTGGAGTCAAATGTTAAGTGATTAAATAAAGTATGCATTACTTGCTCACTATCTCCAACTGGTATTGATTAATGCACTGCTACTGAATATTTTACTCTTACAGATTTTCACAAAATATCTTCTTTTCTATTATCTCTATGCTTATATTATCATCATTGGCAGGTGAGAAATTCTTCTCTTTCTACAGTGTGATTCTGTAAAGTGTTTCATCTCACTCTGGTAAGACAAATGAAGACTTTTTAGAGATGATTGCTGAAAATGCCACATTACACTACTTGCTGTTTCTCATGATTTTGCCATTAAGTAGGATGAATAAATAACTGACTTTTCAGTTGCTCATTCCTCTTGCAACTAGTCATATGGCATGCCACATTTTCTATTTACCAAATTCTGTTCTGCAAATATATTTGCATTCCAATACGTATTTAATATCACAGCAGGAATATAAATGGCCAAGTACTCAGGAGACTTAGAGTTGACTTACAGTTTGTTACTAAATATTTTTAATCTTGGTGTCAGCAAACCTCCGTGAACCCTGTTTTTATCTATAAAAATCAATTATCTTAAATAATCTTAGGTTCACTTTACTTTGAAAAGGATCTGATTCAAAATATTTATTACCAATAAAAAATATTGGGAGGTTGAGGTTACTGTAATTATTTGGAGTCTGACTTTTAGTCATTCAAAATTTTCATTTTGTTTACATAATTTAGATTGATATATCATTTATATAATTTTATATACATTTATATTTATAATTCAAATATTCATATTATGAGAGCATACTATATAATATACAATTGATGTATAATAAATGTATGTGCATTTATAATTTTATTTTTGTTCGTATTTTATATATAAACATATACTTTTGCCTCCCCATTACATATGCAAATATATTAAAATCTGGATTAATAATTTATTAAATTAATAAAGATAAACTGAAGAGAGGTCTAATCATTTACTGCAGAAAATTAAAATTTAACCATGTTTCTAGAAGGGTACTTAATTATTTGCCTACGTATTATTAGCTCTTTAACATAGAAGCTTAGAGGAAGGAGAAGTGCCTAAGAAAATTGAATTCTGAAGTGTTGGGATTAATTCCCTAAAAAGGTCTAACCAGATTTGATGGGGAGGGTGAACATTTATGGTTTTCTTTTCCATTACTTAAAGGATTATTATGTAGAGTAAGTTTGTTCTGTGTAGCTTTAGAAGCTAAAATGGGTTCAATTACTGCTTATTTGTTTTTTTTTGTTGTTCAATAAATATTTACTGAGTGCTTTCTCTGTGAAATATGCTGTAAATTCAGGTCAGCATTTCACTTTCTTCAATGCCTCCCAGACTGGAAAGTTCTGGAAAGGTAATGTTTGTTACAATATGAGGAAGAATCATGACGTTTGCAGCTGAATCAGGCAGTGAGCTTTCCATCACTTACTCTGTTTTGGGAGAGAATGGATGAAAATTTGTTAAGAATATTACAGGAAGGAATCCTTGCCTCATGGAAGAGGAGGTGCTAGTTTATTAGTGAGTCATCTGATCTGAATCTGTGAAGAATACAAATGAGTATAGGTGGTTTGATTTGATTGAGTTATAATTTAGAGAATGCTTTTCCAGTGAATACTTCTGGTAAGCATTTGTTGATCTAAGGCGAGATAAATTAAGATATCTTTTATTTTTTCTTTTAAAAAAACTTTTGTTAAAAAAAGTTTAAACCTTCAGAAAAGTTACAAAAATAGCAAAATGAGCTCTCATATGCTTTTACCTAGATTCATCAACTTTTAACATTTTGCCACAATTGTGTTCTCTTTTTAAAATTTTTATTATTATTATTATACTTTAAGTTCTGGTGTATAGGGACAGAACATGCAGCTTTGTTGTGTAGGTATATATGTGCCATGGTGGTTTTCTGCATCCATCACCCTGTCATCTGCATTAGGTATTTCTCCTAATCCTATCCCTCTCCTATTCCCCAACCCCTGCTATCCTTCCCCTATACCCCCAACCCCTAACAGGCCTCGGCGTATGATGTCCCCCTCCCTGTGTCCATGTGTTCTCACTGTTCAGTATCCAATTGAGTGAAAACATGTGGTGTTTGGTTTTCTGTTCTTGTGTCACTTTGCTGAGAATGATGGTTTCTAGCTTTATTCATGTCCCTACAAAGGACAGGAACTCATCCTTTTTTATGGCTGCATAGTATTCTGGGGTGTATATGTGCCACATTTTCTTTATCCAGTCTATCATTGATGGGTGTTTGGGTTGGTTCCAAGTGTTTGCTATTGTGAACATTGCCACAATAAACATATGTGTGTATGTGTCTTTATAATAGAACGATTTATAATCCTTTGTGTATATACCCAGTAATAGGATTGCTGGGTCAAATGGTATTTCTATTTCTAGATCCTTGAAGTATTGCCACACTGTCTTCTGCAATGATTGAACTAATTTACACTCCCACCAATAGTGTAGAAGTGTTCCTATTTCTCCACACCCTCTCCAGCATCTGTTGTCTCCAGATTTTTTGATGATCACCATTCTAACAGTTGTTAGATGGTATCTTAATGTAGTTTTGATTTGCATTTCTCTAATGACCAGTGATGATGAGCTTTTTCCCTTATGTTTGTTGGCTGCAAAAATGTTTCCTTTTGAGAAGTGTCTGTTCATATCCTTTACCCACTTTTTGATGGGGTTGTTTGCTTTTTTCTTGTAAATTTGTTTAAGTTCTTCGTAGATTCTGGATATTAGTCAGATGGTTAGATTGCAAAATTTTTCCCATTCTGTTGGTTGCCACTTCACTCTAATAATAGTTTCTTTTGCTGTGAAGAAGCTCTTTAGTTTAATTAGATCCCATTTGTGTATTTTGGCTTTTGTTGCCATTGCTTTTGGTGTTTTAGTCATGAAGTCCTTGCCTAGCCTATGTCCTGAATGGTATTGCCTAGGTTTTCTTCTAGGGTTTCTGTGGTGTTAGTTCTTATGTTTAAATCTTTAATCCATCTGAAGTTAAATTTTGTATAAGGTGTAAGGAAGGAGTCTAGTTTACGCTTTCTGCATATGGCTAGCTAGTGTTCCCAACATGATTTATTAAATAGGAAATCTTTTCCCCATTGCATGTTTTTTTCAGGTTTGTCAAAGATCAAATCTTTGTAGATGTGTATCATTATTTCTGAGGCCTCTGTTCTGTTCCATTGGTCTATATCTCTGTTTTGGTACCAATAGCATGCTGTTTTGATTACTGTAGCCTTGTAGTATAGTTTGAAGTCAAAACATTCCATGCTCATGGTTAGGATGCCTTCCTTTTTTATGAATTAGCACTAAAAATTTTCACAATTGGCCTCCGAAGAAACATAAACACAATATCAGTTGTTAAAATGCCACCTTTTGGCCTGTTTGACCTATAGTTTATTCCCTTATCCAACCAGATTAACATTATTTTGTTTGCATTGACCATTTGTTTCCATTTATTATCTTTGTAACTTCTGTGCAGCTCCTTGAACATAGGACACTATGCCAGTGGTTCCATCTTACTAGGAATAACACAGCCATTCCTTCTCTAGGATCTGGCCTTGACTTATCCATTGGGAGTGGTCTTAGCAAAAGTTCTTTTTGTTTATCCACACTCTTCTGTTCTTGCCTCTCCTCCTCCTTTTTCTAGTATAAGCTAGGGGAATGTTTCTCTTTCAAGTTAGATAGGACTGGGAATTCCTCTCTTTGTGTGTGTGTGTGTGTGTGTGTGTGTGTGTGTGTGTGTGTGTGTGTTTTATACAAAATATATTTCTGTATTTCAGATATATGTGTATCCCAAATGCTTAAAACATCTAAATTCCAGTCAGAGTTTAAGGTTTTTGGGAAAAGAACATTCTAGAAAAACTGTCAAGGAGTTTTTCAGTTCTCCATTCCTCTGTTGACATCAAGAGTGAGGAAGTAGACAGCCAGTATCATACAGAGTGGGCAAAAGCTGGAAGCATTCCCTTTGAAAATTGGCTCAAGACAAGGATTCCCTCTCTCACCACTCCTATTCAACATAGTATTGGAAATTCTGGCCAGAGCAATCAGGCAAGCAGAAGAAACAAAGCTTATGCAAATGGGAAAAGAAGTCAAATTGTCTTCATTTGCAGATAATATCTTCCTGTATCTAGAAAACCCCATTGTCTCAGCCCCAAAGCTTTTTAAGCTGATAAGCAACTTCAGCAAAGTCTCAGGATACAAAATCAATGTGCAAATGTCACAAGCATTCCTATACACCAACAACAGACAAACAGAGAACTAAATCATGAATAAACTACTATTCACAATTGCTACAACAAGAATAAAATACCTAGGAATACAGCCAACAAAGGCAGTAAAGGTCCTATTCAAGGAGGACTACAAAGCACTACTTAAGGAAGTCAGAGAGGACACAAACAAATGGAAAAACATTTCATACTTATGGATAGGAGAATCAATATTGTGAAAATGGTCATAGTACCTGAAGTAATATATAGATTCAATGCTATTTCTATCAAACTACCATTGACACTCTTCATGGAATTAGAAAATAACTACTTTACATTTCATATGGAATCAAAGAAGACCCTGTATAGTCAAGACAATCCTAAGCAAAAAGAACAAAGCTGGAGATACCATGTTATCAGACTTCAAACTGTACTACAAGGCTACAATAACCAAAACAGCATGGTACTGGTACAATAACAGACACATAGACCAATAGAGAGAACTCAGAAAGAAGACCACACATCTACAACCATCTGCTCATCAACAAACCTGACAAAAACAACCAGTGGGAACAGGATTCCCTTTTTAATAAATGATGTTGGGAAAACTGGCTAGCCATATGTAAAAAAATGAAACTGGACCCCTTCCTTTTACCTTTTATGAAAATTATCAAGATTGATTAAAGACTTAAATGTAAAGCCCAAAACTATAAAAACCCTAGAAGAAAATCTAGGAAATACCATTAAAGGCATAGTCACTGGCAAAGATTTCATGACAAAATGCCAAAATCAATTGCAACAAAAGGAAAAATTGACAAATAGGATCTAATTAAACTAAAGAGCTCTGCACAGCAAAAGAAACTATCATTAGAGTGAACAGGCATCCTACAGAGTGGAAGAAAATGTTTGCAAGCTATTCATCTGACAAAGGTCTAATATCCAGAATCTACAAGAAACTTCAACGAATTTACAAGAAAATAACCCCATTAAAAAGTGGACAAAGGACATGAACAGACACTTGTCAAAAGAAGACATTCATGTAGCCAACGAACATATGAAAAAAAGCTAAGCATCACTGATCATTCGAGAAATGCAAATCAAAACCATAATGAGATACCATCTTACACCAGTCAGAATGGTGATTACTAAAAGGTATGGAAACAACAGGTGATGGTCAGGTTGTGGAGAAATAGAAACACTTTTGCACTGTTGGTGGGAATATAAATTAAGATATCGTGGTGATTTTTCAAAAATCTAGAACCAGAAATACCATTTGACCCAGCAATTGCATTACTGGGCATATACCCAAAGGAATATAAATCATTCTATTACAAAGATACATGGGCATGTATGTTCATTGCAGCACTATTTACAATAGCAAAAGCATGGAATCAACCCAAATGCCCATCAGTGATGGACTGGATAAAGAAAATGTGGTATTTATACATCATGGAATACTAAGCAGCCATAAAAAGTAGTGAGATCATGTCCTTTGCTGGGACATGAATGGAGCAGGAAGCCATTATCCTCAGCAAACAAATGCAGGAACAGAAAACTAAACACTGCTTGTTCTCACTTATAAGTGGGAACTGAACAGTGAGAACATATGGATACAGGGAGGGAAACATCACACACAGGGGCCTGTTGGGGGATGAGGTGTGGGGGAGGAAGAGCATTAGGAAAAATAGCTAATACATGCTGGGCTTAATACCTAGGTGATGTGTTGATAGATGCAGCAAACCACCATGGCACATGTTTACCTATGTGACAGACCTACACACCTTGCACATGTATCCTGGAACTTAAAATTTTGAAAAATGAGATGAAACAACAACAACAACAACAACAAAAACAGTGAGAGAATAGGGCAAGGAATATTGTGGGGAAAAATAGCATTGAATTATCAAAAATTTTAACTTTATTCTTGCTAGCTTGATATTTAGTGGCATTAATGTGCATCTCATCCAGAATTGCATTTTGCCACATATTCAACAAATTCCAGGTCTCTTATTTACTTAGGATTCTTCTCATAATTTTAGGAAAAGTTGCAAAAGATAGGGGGTTCTACTACTGACAAATTTAGACATTAGGGGGAAATGTTTACACAGAAAAAAATTTAAGTAGGAGAAATACGAATTTAAAAATTACAAGTTGAATAAGACATGCTGTCCCAGGCATTTTCTAATGGGAGGAGAAGAGAGTGGTCTATATAGTTTGACATCTACCTCCTTTCTTCGTTTTAGAATTACTGTATAAAAGGTTTAATTGGATTTTGCTAAGTACTAGAAAAATGGTAGGTAGTTTGTTAATAAGGACTATCTGGAGATATCAGTGTGAACTTCAAGCAAAATGTTAAAAGTAATAATTTAGCTAGTACCACTTGGCATGAGGGCCCACACAGGATTGAATGGAAAAGGAAGAAACTTGGCATAGGTAGGAGTAAGTTGCAGACAATACGTGTGAAGTGATGATGAAGGATGGACTTGGGGTGGAGACCAAGATGAAAGAGAAAAACCATGAGGAATAATCATCAGAACCAGTGTTTTTACAGATTTTGTTGTTTTGTTGATGCTTTCCTGAATATCTCTCTCATAACTCACTTATGGAATCCTCACAACAACTCTATAAGGAAGGTACTCTTGTCTTCATTTTATAAATGAGGAAATTGAGACACGTACGTAGTCATTCACCCAAGTCACATAGGTAAAAGCAGTGGAGACAGGATTTGAATTTATGCTCTTGTCAACTACTTCTCAAGAAATTTCAGGGTAAACAAAAGAACCCAGAACAGATTAGATCTAGGTGGTAAACAAAGAGAAATCAAGACTCACTCCCTCATCTTAATCCTGGATGAATAAAAGAACTGTTGAAATAATGACATAAAAAATGAAATGGAAGGGAGGCTGTTTCATTATCAGGTTGACAGATTTATGTAAAGTGTATACATTTTAGTTGTTTTACACATAGATTTCGGAAAGACTCCAGTGTTTAGGGATTTTTTTCTCCCCATAACAACCCCTCCCAACTTCCTGACATATACAGTTCCTAGTATCTTCAGGAGAAAGATGAGTTTTCATGTAAATTAGGGGGTATTTTAGACAATGAAGCTTATGTTTCTTGTCCTAGTGTCTTTGAGTTTATTGGTGGCATTTAATTTTGTCCTTCTCAGGCAATGATTCTTTGGCTCCTCTTCTAACCATCTTGTTGCTGGGATATTAATTTGAAAATGAATTATCTTTCATAAGGTTTGCAAGAATTAATTGGTGGGGAATAATCCACTTATGTGCCTCAAGGCTATGAGTTTTAAAGTAAATTTGCTTTGGCTCTGTCCTTTGATTCTATTTTGTTGCTGCCATTTTGCTGAACTTTAGATAATTGACAGCAGTATTTGGAGTTTCCTATAATGACACTCTAAAAATAGCAGAATTTCAAGTTACTTTAATGAAAAAGATTCATTGAGTGCCTGAAATTGGATATTTTAATATGTATGATATTAAGTATGTGTGCAGTGAGATCCACTTACAGTAGAATTTCCTTTGCTGAAATGACCCATTTTTGCTACATTCCTTAAATCGATACCACTTTGAAATGTCATTTAGGTGGTCACAAACCATTTTTAAAAGTGCATTATTCAGTGTGTCTTTAATTGCCTAATAGTGATATGAAAAATACACAGTGATTCATTAGTATTGACAAAAGAGCTGTCTTACAAGTCTCTAGGAGGTCGAAGATCACAATTACAAGTACTTTAATAAATGTGAATGTTTGAACTGAGCACAAAGATGCTTTTGATACCTTATCTTTCACAGGATTGGGCTTTGTAGCTTTAAGAAGAATTTTTTTTTTTTAACATTAAAGCTATAAGTCAGCAAGTTTGGTAAAAAGGTTGTTAGAGTCTTAAGCACAATGAAGGCAGAGACAATGTGTGACCTGTGAATTTCTGTGTTTCTAGGGCTTAGCTACTCTGACTAGCAGGGAGTCAAGAGTACAATAATTGTTGAATGAATTACAATATAGATAAACTTTGAGAAGACTTATAATTAGGAATCATAAATGAGCGAAAGGCAGACAGCGAGCTTTTTATAAATAACACAACCTCCACTCATTAAATTGTGAATTTTCTTAATGTATGAATTTTCTTAAGTTATGCTAAGTAGAATATCAGATTTTAAGAAATCATACTTTTTGCCACATGGTGGCATCATTGTAATTATGATGATGTTTTAACTCACTCCAAGCTGAAGGAATAAATTTGTTTATGACACATACCATTAAATACTCATCTTTTGATGAAATATACATGAGACATTATGCAATTGGCCTATAAAGGTATGGAAAAACATTAAATATGCATTTTTTGTTAATATTTAAGAATAATCCTAAATTTAAGAATAACTTCTATATTCATAATGATTACACCTTCTCTATACCATTTCTCTATACCATAAACCTTCACCAATAAAGTGTAAACAATTAGTTAAAAATAAAACTGAATTAATAATGAGGTTATTCAAGTAAATTGAAAAAAGGAAGTTGATGTAATGTTCTTAAGTTTTAGGATTTTAAAAAAATTTCAATTTTTAAAATATTTTTCTTTTTAATGGTCCCTGTAACATCAATGAAACTTTATTTCTCATAACTGTTAGGGGTTGTAGTCTTCAGCTACTTCCTTTGAACAACTCTGGAATTCTTGTAATTGAGATGATATTAGGTACTTTCTTTTTGGACTGGCATTTTCAGCATGACTCCTTCATACTTACTTTTGTCCATAGCCTTTGTGTTGTGTAGATACTTGTGACTGATAGACCTAGACTCATTATAGCAGAGGTTGGAAACTCAAAGTACCTCTGAGATTCAGGCTGTTGAATCACACTTTAGTATGGCAGTATACTCACATATGAGGCCAAGGTGAGGTGGAAAAGTTGATTTGAACACCATTAGCTTTCTCAACTTTTAATACCTTCCTACAGGATCTTAAATAAACAATGAGAATGTCTCATGTTACACCCTTGCTTAAATTTGGAAGACAAAAACGTGGTTATTTTTATTCAGTACCTCTTCCCTTTTACTTTTCTACTTTGAGCTCAAAGTTAATTAGGACATTGCCTTCCTGTTTAGAACCAGAAAAATTATTTTAAAATGTAAATTAAATAGGTATTCTTAGGAAAGCATAAAATGTCTTCTTTGGGCAAGATGTGTCTGCTTTTGATAAAGGTTTATACGTTCTGGCTCCTTCTATGGTTGGTATATTTACACATTTAAAATCTCTCTCCGAGAAAACTATGGAAGGTGGCAGATAGGAGGCAGGACTAGTTTGCAGCTCCTGCTTGAATGGATATAGCAATGTGTGGGGACTCATCTCATGAACCTTTGCTCCAAGAACTACCATAGGAATATACCAGGAAAGCTGAGAGCATCTACAGACCCTTTGAAGGGACTGGATTACTGCTGCAGGCTCTCTGAGACACTGAAAAACTGTGAGTCTGCTTCCTTTCTCAAAGGGGAGGCTTGTGGTCTGGAGCAAGTTCTCAGCCCTGCTCGCCAGCTGCCTGGAAATAGACTCAGTGCTGTTGATGTGGCATGACGGGAGTGAAATCAGCCTTTAGGAATATGGACTGCATGCGAGTGGGGTGAGGCCCATGACTGCCGGCTTTCCCTACTTCCCTGGTGACCTATATGACGCAGCAGAGGCACCATAATGCCCCAGGGAATATAACTCCATTGGACTGGGAATCACACCCCTATCCCCCACAGCAGCTGCAGCAAGCCCCATCCAAGGAGAGGCTGAGCTAGTCAGATACATGTAGTCTATCCCTGTCCCCACCTGGTAGTCTTTCTCTACCTGCCCTGGCAGCTGAAGACAGAGGTCATAATCGCTTGGGAGCTCTATGGCCCTGCCCACTGCCTGAGAAACCTGAATACTTAACCAGGTGTCTTTAGGGCAAGTTTACATCCTCCCTATAGGACTGAACCTGATGCACTCTTGAAAGCATCTCCTCTTGGCTGAAGGCCAACCAACACAAACCCACCACGATAAACAAAAACAAAACCAAGAACCCTTACAGAGTCCACTTCAATCTCCTATGACCTCCACTGTAGCAGGTACTGATATCATGGCTGCAAGCCCTGAAGATGGATCATGTTACAGAACTTTTTGCAGACACTCCCAAATACCAGCGCAGAGCCCAGTAGTTCCACTAGGTGGCTAGACCTAAAAGAGCAAAAACAATCACTACAGTTTGGCTCTCAAGAAGCCCCATTTCTAGGGGAAGGGGAAGAACACCACATGGAGGGAGCATCCTGTAGGACAAAAGAATCTGAACAGCAGCCTTTGAATCCCAGATCTTCCCTATGACATTGTCTACTCAAATGAGAAGGAGCCAGAAAAACAATTCTGGTAGTATGACAAAACTACGTTCTTTAACACATCCAAAAGATCATACCAGCTCACCAGCAATGGATTCAAACCAAGAACAAATCTCTGAATTGCCAGAAAAAGAATTCAGGTCAATTATAAAGCCAATCAAGGAGGCACCAGAGAAAGGTGAAGTCCAACTTAAATAAATAAAAAATATAATAGAGAATATAAAAGGTAAATTCTTCTGTGAAATAGCATAAATTAAAAAAAAAACTCAACTTGCAGAAATCAAGAACACTTAGAGAAATGCAAAATGCACTGGGAAGTTTCAGCAATAGCATTGAACAAGCAAAAGAAAACTTCAGAGCTCAAAGACAAAGTTTTTGAATTAGCCCAATCTGTCAAAGATTAAAAAAAAATGAACAAAGCCTTCAAGAAGTTTGGAACTATGTTAAATGTCCAAACTTAAGAATAATTGGTTTTCTTGAGGAATATGATATATCTAGAAGTTGGGAAAACATATTTGAGGGAATAATCAACAACTTCCCTTGCCTTGCTAGAGATCTAGACATATAAATAAAAGAAGCTCAAAGAACACCTGGGAAATTCATCACAAAACAGTCATCACATAGGTACATAGTCATCAGGTTATCTAAATCGAGATGAAGGAAAGAATCTTTCCTTTGTAGATGTGTGGCAAAAGCATCAGGTAAACTATAAAGGAAAACCTATCAGATTAACAGCTGTTTTCTCAGCTTCAAGTTAGAAGGGATTGGGGCCCTATTTTTAGCCTCCATAAACAAAACAATTATTATCCAAGAATTTTCTATCCAGCCAAATAAAGCATCATAAATGAAGGAAAGATACGGTATTTTCCAGACAAGCAAATGCTGAGAGAGTTCACCACTGGCAAGCCAGCACTACAAACAAGAATTGCAAAATGTAGCTCTAAATCTTGAAACAAATCCTTGAAATGCACCAAAATAGAGCTTCCTTAAATTATACATATCAAAGGACCTATATAACAACAGCACAATGAAAAAAAAAAAACCAATGTATTCAGGCAACAAATTGCATGATGAATAGAATAGTATCTCACATGTCAATACTAACACTGAATGTAAATGGTCTAAATGTTCCATTTAAAATATACAGAATGGCAGACTGTAAAAGAGTTCACCAACCATGTTTCTTCTGTCTTCAGGAGACTAATCTAACATATAAGGACTCACATAAACTTAAAGTAAAGGGATGGAAAAATATATTCCATGCAAATGGACACCAAAAGTGAGCAGGAGTAGCTATTCTTGTATCAGCCAAAACAAATTTTAAATCAACAGCAGTTAAAAAAAACAAAGAGGAACATTATGTAATAATAAAAGGACTAGTCCAACAGGAAAATGTCACAATTCTAAATATATATGCAACTAACACTGAAGCTCCCACATTTATAAAACAATTACTACTAGACCTAAGAAATTAGATAGATGGCAACACAGTAATAGTAGGGGACTTTAATACTCCACTGATAGCACTAGACAGGTCATCAAGACAAAAGTCAACAAAGAAACAATGGGCTTAACCTATACCCTACAACAAATGGACTTAACAGATATTTGCAGAATATTCTACCCAACAACTGAAGAATATACCTTCTATTCATCAGCACATGCAACATTCTCCAAAATAGACCATATGATAGGCCACAAAACAAGTTTTAATAAATGTAAGAAAATCAAAATTATGTCAAGTAACTCTTAGATCACAATGGAATAAAATTGGAAATCAACTCTAAAAGGAACCCTCAAAACCATGCAAATACATGGAAACTAAAAAACCTGCTCCTGATGATCATTGGGTCAACAATGAAATCAAGATGGAATTTACATTTTTTTTTCAAACTGAACAGTAAGAGTGGCACAACCTATCAAAACCTCTGAGATACAGTAAAAGCATGGCTAAGAGGAAAGTTCATAGCATTAAATGTCTTCATCAAAAAGTCTGAAATAGCACAAATAGACAATCTAAGGTCACACCTCATGGAATCAGAGAAACAAGAAGAATCCAAACCCCAACCCAGCAGAAGAAAAGAAATAATGAAGTTCAGAGCAGGACTAAAAGAAGTTGATTTAAAAAACAATAGCAATGCAAAGGGTAAATGAAAAAAAAGCTGGTTCTTTTAAAAGATAAAATTTATAGATCATTAGTGAAATTAAGAAACGAAGAGAGAAGATCCAAATAAGTTCATTTAGAAACAAAATGGAGATATTACAACTAGTATCGCAGAAATAAGATTATTCAAGGCTACTATGAAAACCTTTAGGTGCATAAAGTAGAAAACCTAGAGGAGATAGATAAGTTCGTGAAAATGTAGGATTAAACCAGGAAGATACAGAATCTCTTAACAGACCAATAACAATGAGTGAGATTGAAATGGTAATAAAAAAAATTGCCAAAAAACATGTCCAGGACCAGATGGATTCACAGCTGGATTCTATCAGACATTCAAAGAATCCATACCAAATATACTGAAACTATTTCCAAAGATAGAGAAAGAGTGAATCCTCCCTAAATCATTCTATGAAGCAAGTAACACCCTAATATTAAAACCAGGAAAAAATATAACAGCAACAACAACAAAACTACAGACCTGTATTCCTGATGAACATTGATGGAAACATCCTCAACAAAATACTAGCAAACTGAATCCAACAGCATATCAAAGAGATAACCCACTGTGATCAAGTGGGTTTCATACCAGGGATGCAAGAATGGTTTAACATATGTAAGTCAATAAATGTGATACCCCACATAAACATAATTAAAAACAAAAATCATATGATTATCTCAATAGACACAGAAAAAGTATTTGACAAAATCCAGCATCCTTTATGATTAAAACCCTCAGCAAAATTGACATAGAAGGGATATACCTTAAGATAATAAAAGCCATCTATGACAAACCCACAGTGAACATTATACCGAATGGAAAAAAGTTGAAAGCATTCCCCCTGAAAACTGGAACAAGGCAAGGAGCCTACTCTCACCCCTTCTATTCAACATAGTATTAAAAGTCCTACCCGGAGCAGTAAGACAAGGAACAGAAATCAAGGGCATCCAAATCAATAAAGAGGAAGTCAAACTGTAGCTGTTGGCTGATGTTATGATTGTATACCTAGAGGACCCTAAAATCTCTGAATAGCTCCTAGAACTAGTAAATGAATTCAGCAAAGTTTCAGGATACAAAATTAATAGACACAAAATCAGTAGCTCTACTATACACCAATAGCAACCAAGCTGATATTGAAATCAAGGACTCAACCCCTTTAACAATAACTGCCAAAAAAGCCAGAACAAACAAACAAAACTAGGAATGTACCTAACCAAGGACATGAAAGACCTCCACAAGGAAAACTACAAAACACTGCTGAAAGAAATCATAGATGGGGCTGAGTTTGTGGCACGCTAAGTGATGAGATTGTACTGCACAGGATGTCGACACAAAAAGATGAGTTCAATCCGTGCTGTCTGAACTCACAGTGTAGTGGGCAAGATAGATGAGAGGATCAGTAGAGTGGGAGACGCCGGCAAGGTTTCCTTGAGACGGGATAAGAAAACAAAAATCTGGTGAAATTGGCGGCAAGAGGGAGTTATGGACATTTCAGGCAGAGGCAAGGCATTGATTGGAGGAACAGCCCTTCACTCTCTCCCATTTGGGGTACTGAGCATGATGTTCTAAATTACATTGGTAATTGACTCCATCAGTGACTATCTGAACAAGCTCAACTTTTGATAGTGAAGAATAATTATTAATTGGAATAGAGGACACCTGCAGGGCATCGATTAACAGGAGCAACACTGGGATAAATGAGAACTTGCCACTTAAATGGACTTCACAACAATTTCTTCCTTCTCAGAGATGGAAGTTATTTCCCATGGAAGAATAATGTTACAGAATGAAAAGCTAACGTAACTCAGGACTCGATAGATGAAGAGGAGGTCTCGAATTTTGTGAAAATGGTAGAGAAAGTAGCGTTAAGGAATGGGCAGTGATGTTTTCTCCCTCCACAAAGCAGTCACATCTAAGCTGATCCTGGCCCATCAGGGCCACTGGTCACATAACAGTATGTTGCTGAGCTTTGGGATCCTAACATGGACACCAGCTCATAGTCCTGTTCCATGTTCGAAGGACAGGTTAAAATGTATCCAAGGCGCTCATTCCATATGAACTCCCAGCCTTGTTCTTGATTTAACCGTTACACCTGCAAGTAGAACCACAGCGAACAAATGGCAGCATTTTCTGATATCCATTCATTCAGCACATCCCCAACACCAGGGAGAGAGATGTGTACCCTCTGGCATGAATGAAATTAAGATAAATTTATAGTATGATTTTAAAAGAAAATAATACCTCTCCTACCAGACTATTAAAATAACCCATTTAAGTTAAATAAACCATGTAAAGCAGTGGTTCCCCTCCCCTCCAAAAAAAGAAATCATAGATGACACAAACAAATGAAAACAACACGTCCCATGCTCTTGGATGGGTAGAATCAATAATGTAAAAATGACCATACTGCCAAAACAATCTACAAATCTGATGCAATTCTTATCAAAATACAACCATCATTCTTCACAGAACCAGAAAGAAGAATCCCAAAATTCATGTGGAATCCAAAAAGAGCCCACATAACCAAAGCAAGGCTAACCAGAAGGAACAAATCTGGAGACATTACATTACCTTACTTCAAACTGTACTATAAAGTCATAGTCACCAAAACAGCATGGTAGTAGTATAAAAATAGGCATGTAGACCAGTGGAACAGAATAGATAACCCAGAAATAAAGCCAAATACTTATAGACAACTGCTCTTTGACAAAGCAAACAAAAACTAAAGTGGGGAAAGGACACCCTATTCAACGAATGGTGCTTGGATAATTGGCAAGCCACAGGTAGAAGAATGAAACTGGATCCTCATCTCTCACCTTATACAAAAATCAACTGAAGATGGATCAAATACTTAAATCTAAGACCAGAAACCATAAAGAATCTAGAAGATAACATTGGGTAAACCCTCCTAGACATTGCCTTAGGCAAAGACTTCATGACCAAGAACCCAAAAGCAAATGAAACAAAAAAACAAAGATAAATATATGGGGTTTAAACTAAAAAGCTTCTGCACAGCAAAAGAAATAATTAGCAGAGTTAACAGACAACCCGCAGAGTAGAAGAAAATCTTCACAAGGTATGCATCTGACAGAGAATTAATATCCAGAATCTACAAAGAACTCAAATCAGTGAGAAAAAAAACAAACAATCCCATAAAAAAGTGGTCTAAGGACATGAATACACAAATCTCAAAAAAAGATATACATATGTTCAACAAGCATATGAAAAATGCTCAACATCACTAATGATCAGGGAAAGACAAATCAAAACGACAATTTGATTTCACCTTACTCCTGCAAGAATGGACATTATCAAAAAATAAAAGAATAATAGATGTTGGTATGGATGTGGTGAAAAGGGATCACTTTTACACTGTTGGCAGGATTGTGAACTAGTACAACCACTATGGAAAACAGTGTGGAGATTCCTTAAAGAAGTAAAAGTAGATCTACCATTTGATCCTGCAATCCCACTACTAGGTATCTGCCAGAGGAAAAGAAGTTATTATGCAGAAAAGACACTTGCACACACGTTTTATAGCAGCACAATTTGCAATTGCAAAAATATGGAACCAGCCCAAATGCCCATAAATCAACAAATGTGTAAAGAAAATGTCACACATGCACACACACACACACACACACACACAGGAATAATACTTAGCCATAAAAGAGAATGAAATAATGTCATTTGCAGCAACCTGGATGGAATTGGAGACTAAGTGAAGTAACTCAGGAATGGAAAACCAAACGTATATTCTCACTCATGTATAGGAGCTAAGCTATGAGGATGCAAAGGCATAGGAATTATACATTGGACTTTGGGGAATTGGGAGAAAGGGGGGTGGTGAGAGATAAAGGACTACACATGGGGTACACTGTACACTGCTTGGGTGATGGGTACACCAAAATCTCAGAAATTACCACTAAAGAACTTATTAATGTAAGCAGACACCACCTGTTTCCCGAACCTTATTGAAAAAATAAAAATAAAAAAAAATAAAGAGGCAACTATGGAAACTTAAAAAAAAAGGTCTCTCTCAATGAAGAATTGCAGAATTAAAAAACAAAATAAAGCTCTCTTGACATTAAATGCCAGATAACGGGCTGTCTAGTCATGTTGCCTGGGCCAAAACACATGTCTTCAGTATTCCCCACCTCCCATGCCTTGCTTGTAAAACACTTTATTGTAATTCTCTAGTTTATCTTACAGTAATTTATTGAGTCTTGTACTTTGTTTTAAATGCCGACTATTCTTCCAGATTTTTTGTATAATGGAAATGTAATTAATCATTTCCTTCTTCAGCTATATTTATAACATATTAGAAGACATTAAATACTTAGACTTTAATAATTCTTGAGATTATGTATGACAGATTTGCAGTTCAATTTTTTGTAAGACATTTGTATTTTATCCAGAAAGTAAGTAAAAGAGGTAAACGCATTAATTAAGAAAGCATGAGGATTCTTATGCTTTGAATTTCATTTGAGAGATTTAAATGGATTATGGTGCCATTGCTTTTCCTGGGGTAGCTCTGAAAAATGTTTGCCTTTGTAGAAACAGTATGTGACTTTGTAGGAGGCCACAGTAGGCACTTTGTTGGGCAAACCCAGAAAATACCTGGGAATAGAATATGAATTCCATTGTAGGGGAAAAAAGTGGACTCTTAGCTGTTTGCGTTTGCAATTTTCTGGAGGCCAAATATGTTCCATATTACCCTTTTCCCCACGAAGTGTACACAGGCCAGTTGGTCAGTCTTTGTAATTATTGTCAGTTGATCTACAAAATACAAATCTTTGACTTAGAGTCCAGGGTTCCATTCCTGACTTCTCTGTTACTCACAAGTTGATTAAACAAATAGAGTCTAATGCTTAAATTTGAGTTGAAAGGATATGTTCTTCTTTTGAGCCTTTGAAATCTAGCTTGGAGTTTGCGTAATACTGCATTTAGTCTAAGATGTGTACTGGAAACATGAATTAACTATCGCATTAGAACTTCCTCACTAAGAAGAATTCAGAATGATATGTGGCCGCTTTCTTTGACTAGGCAAAGGAAATTGCTCTAGTTTTTGAGGTTACAATGATTACTCTTTGAACAGTCGTAAAAAATACATTCTCTATTTTCTGTACCTAGGATAGTCACATACTTTAATGAAAACATTATACCCATTTTAGTCCCATGTATATCACAGGAAAGAAATATAGTTAGATAAGCATTATAGTATTGCCCTTAATATTTTGTTTTGTCATCAAATAATAATGATTCTACATGTTTCTTCAATTCTTTAAATTTCACAGTTTCCCTAAATTTCAGCTAAAAAGCAACCCTAAACTTTACAATGACATAACAACATTCTCAAAATATTTAAGAGCAAAGAAATAAAAGGATAGGCACACAGGACATTCTTCTTTCCCTACTAAGTTTAGTACTTTTCAGTATCTATTCACTAAACTGAATTTGTTTTAATTTGGAACATAATACAACTCTAATATGTCAATTTAATGAACACTCTACTAAGTAAGTATATTTGGAAACTGGGTAGTTCATTGTAACTGTTTTTTTTCCTATAATAATTGAATACTTTTTGAAAATACCTAAAACAATCACGTTTGGCTGACTGGTGTGGGGTTCAGAGGAAATAGCACCAGAAGGGACATGGGCTAACATGAAAGGATGACAGCAGGACATGTAGATGTCTACTCTGCCACAAACTGAGAGGAAATTCAGTTATGATAACTAATTTACTAAAGACGGATATTCTAAAATAGGTTTGTAAGGCCCATTAACACCTTACCATTTATATATTTGTTACTCTTTCATTGGGGATAGCTTTTTGTTCTATATTATTTTTACTTCAGTGATTTTAAAAATCCAGCATTAGAAGAAATTACATGACCATTAGAAGAAATTAGAAGCATTAGAAGAAATTAATGTAAAGGCTTGGTAAAGAGATCTTCTGTATACCAGAGGCTAGTGGCATGGAATAATAGGGGAAAATAAGAGAGCTAAGTCTGAAATACCAATGTAGCAATAGGTGAACAATGCTGGGAGATATTTGAAATAGTCCAACAGATTTAAGCCAATAGCTAATATTTGAAAATCTATAGACATATGTGGTTTTTTTCTTCTTTTTACTGTGAGGACCCTGATAAATGCTTCTGATTCTGTACTCAGAGTGCTTTTTTGGAATCTGAGTCTACCTCTGTAATGACATCTACCTTAACCATGTGTTGCACATATGATCTTTGAAAACTCATGAATGTTGTTAAATTTTCAGTTAATAAAATATCCATTGGCATACCCAGTCACTTTTCTGAAGGGTACTGTGGGATTGCCGCTACAGAGAGGAAGAATTCTACATATTTTGTGCTAAGCCAGCAGAAACATTAGAACCCAGTTAGCCAAGGTCATGTAATACAGTCAGAGTGATTCAGGCAGGCTAGAAGTCTCAGCTGTCTTTACCTTCTTTCTGTGTGCATTGAAAAAACTGTAGATGACGAAAAGAAGGATGTTAAAGAGAGTAGTACTCTTTGGTCAGTTCAATCAAGGGCAATCTTAAAACAGAGCTAACATAGAGAGGTAGCTCCCTCATCTAGACATTGGACAGCTGTTCGCAGTTAGCTTATACAACTTTGTACTGTGCTTATAATTGAAGTTCATCTTTGTGAGATTTCAGCAGAGCCTGGTCAAAGAGGTTGGCCATTAAAAGCAGGAAGCACAGCAATTTTAGTAAATATAGTAGAAAGAAATGCAATTTTCTTTAGCAAGGTGTTAAGAGGGGAGCTTTTGAAATTTATCTTAATTTAGCCTAAAAAAGATGTGACCTTGCTCCTACATCTTGCCATAGAGTTGCTTTTTGATGTACTTCTTTTACATACTAAGGAAGACGACTATGTTCCCTTAATTGAATTTGTGTTCTATTATTTTCTTGGTAAATTCTATTTTAGTAGCTTTATAAATTGACCATAAAAACCTATGCTAGTCTGAAATTCCAGGGACACAGGAGAAAAATATTCCTTTCATTAAAAAAGATATTTATTTATAAAAGGTTCAAGGTCATTTAAGTGTTAATTTTCTTCTTAAATCTTTAAAATTTTATTAACGTTTATTGTTTTTTTCTCCTCAGAAAATCTTCAACTTGCAGTAAAGAACACAAATTGCTAGTTAGGTAAGCATGGAATATGGTGTAACAATCACAAAAATCTGATTTTAGACATACTGGAGAGCAGTGGTGCCTCGAGAAGCTGAGTAGTAGAGCAATCTGCCAGGAGGATAGGGGCTTTCATGGGGCAGGTACTTTGTGGTAGGCACAATTCTGTTTAAGATTGCTTTTAAGAGGAAATTCTGAAAGTTGCTCAGTTAGGAACTGAAGATGGTATAATGAAAAAAGGAAAGCGTGGCAACCCAGGTGGTCTCCCTTTCTTTAACTCTTAAAAAATCCACTATAAACTTTTTTTTTTGAAATTGCCTCATTGTGTACATTTCCTAAAGTTCCATGGCTTTCCTCAGTTCAGTCTCATTTCCTCTTCGTAATCTTCTTCTCCTCCTCACCCTTTCCTGAGGTCGCATGTTGGTCATACATAATGGCCAAAGTACGTAACTGAATGTTGCTGTGGTCTGTAGGTCCTGTGGTGACCAAATGATGTGTTAGAATCAAGCACAAGTGCTCCTTCCTAAGGCTGAAGTGTCGAGGCAGCTGATCACTGGCCGATCTTCGGTAGGTGTTTGTCGTTCTTATTTCCCTTTCATTCACAAATCCCCTACCTGCCCTCTATTTTTTTTCTGAAATCTGACCCTTAGGGTTGTGGTTTTTACAAGTATACTCCAATTGATATTCTTATGTGTATAGACACACAAGGGAGAAGGCAATGGAAAAATGGATGCAGGCATGACAGTGATGTAGCCACAAGACAAGGAACCCCAGGATTGCTGAAAGCCACCAGTAGTTGGAAAGAGGCAAGGAAGGATTCTCCCTTAGAGCTTCCAGAAGGAGTGTACTTTTACTTATATCTTGATTTTGGACTTTTGACTGACAGAATTGTGAGAATTAAAAATTTTGTTGTTTTAAGACATGTAATTTGTGATAATTTGTTGTGGCAGCCATAGGAAACTAGTGTAGATTTTGGTATGGGGAAGTGGAGTGCTGCTGTAACAAATGCCTTAAAATGTGGAAGTGGTTTTAGAAATGGATAATGGGTACAGGCTGGAAGAATTTTGAGGCCATGATAGAAAAAGCCAAATTATGGTGAGTGCTCAGAAGGAAGTGAGGAATATGCTAGAGAAAGCTTCTGTTATCTTAGAGAATGTATATAGTGATATGAGCAAAAATGTTTCTGATAAGAGCTCATAAAAAATGAGGAGCATCTTATTGTAAATTAGAGGAAAGATAATCCTTGTTAAATAAGTAGAAGAAACTTGGGCCAAATTGTGTCCTGTATTTGTATGAAAAATAGAACTTGTAGGTGACAGCCTTTGTATATTTAGCCAGGGAAATTTCCAAGCTAAGTATTAAATGTGTGGCCTTGCTTCTTTGTTTTGATTACAATAAAATGAAAGAGATAAATTGAGGAAGGAACCATTAAGGCAAAAAAAAGCAGCACTTATGATTTGGGAAATTTGCAGTGTATACAGATTGTAAAAGATGCTACTAGGAAAACATGCTCTAGAGAGAAGCCAAGGATGTGGTTGGACCACCTTTTGCTGAGATTAGATGTATGGCTTATGGAATCACTCAACCATGTCAGCAGAAGCCAGGAATAGAGAGAAAGTTATCCAGCGAAATCTGTGGAGGGCCTTCTTACCTAATGACACAAGACCCATTGACATACTTAGGAAATCCACAAAGTTTGTGAGAATGTTATGTGTGCAGACACACTTCCAGGCTGGACTGAAAGAGACAGGATGAAATGAAGGAAGGCTATTGGACTTCTGGGAGTCTAAAGGCAGGAAATGGGCTGCAGGAACTACTTGCCTAGAAACATGTGCTACCCTTCAAGAAAAAAGAATGATTCCAGCACCAGAGCTATGATCCCAGAGACAGAGACATAAGCCACAAGCCCAGAGGCCTGCTGGGGCACAGCTGCAGGCCCAACAAGTGGAGCCTAGAGTCACAGAGGATTATTCTTGGGCATTGAAACCTAGTATTTCCCCTGTTGCACTTTAGACTTTCTAGGGATGGGTGATTTCTTTATTCCAATTTCTCTACTTTGAAATGGGAATGTCTACAACTATTACCCTATTTCATTCACCATTGTATCTTAACAGCAGATAACTTGTTTTTTAGTTTCACAGGTCCACAGATGGAGACGAATTTGGCTCCAGGATTAATCATACCTCATTTTGTTACAGTAGGTAGCTAGTCAGACATGAGCAGGTCAAGAGGGGCCTCTCCCACTCAACCCAGGAATGTCAGGCAGCCATCAGGTGATGGTCAGGTGGTTGTTAACTGTCTCTCTAAAATAATAATTGGTCACAGCCAGTGCCAGGGAAAGGCAGTCTTCCAATAAATAGAAACACCTGAAACTGGTGATTAGTAGCTTCTTAGGAGTTGGATGAGTGGGTTCCAGCATGTGCACTAAATGGCAAAATGGTGGAGTTTAACTGGCAGTTGACCTTCTAGGAACGTTTGACTGGTAAGGGAAGAATGCCTCAAATGAGCATGTGTATAACTCCAGTAAACACACTGTACATGTGACCCCTCCCAAGTGCTGGCAGGCTACTGCAAATGTGAACAACCCACCCCAAGGGAAGAGTCAGTAGAGAAGGGAAACAATCCCCGGCAAGCATGCTGGCATATAAAACTCCAAGTCAAAGATCAAGCAGTGCACTTGACCTCCCAAGTTACCTGCTTGGCCATCTTCCAAGTGTACTTTTTACTGTTTGTGGTTCCTGCTCTAAAGCTTTTTAATAAACTTTCACTCCTGCTTTAAAACTTGCCTCTGTCTTCACTCTGCCTTATGCCTCTTGGTCAAATTATTTTTTCTGAGGAGGCAAGAACTCAGGTTGCTGCAGACCCATACGGATTCACTGCTGTTAACAGTTTTACCCATACCTGATTTAGATGAAGAGATTTGGGACTTTTGAGCTCATGACATTCAGATAGGATTGTGTACTTATAGTTGAGAGCTGTAATAGACTGATATTTCGAAGGATGTTGGGATGGCCTGAATGTGTTTTGCACATTGGAAAGATACACATATTTGAGGGCAATAGGGTGGACTATAGTGACTTGAATTCTGGCTCTCCATGTACACATGTAAATCTTTGAAACCGGTGAAAATTACCTTATTTGGAAAAAAGGTTTTTGCAGATATAATTAAGTAAAGAACCTTGAGATATTATCTTGGATTACCCAGATGGGCTTTAAATTCAATGCCAAGCGTCTTTATAAGAGTGAGAAAAGAGAGAAAGATACACATGCAGGAGAAGGCAGTGTGGAGACAGGGGCAGAGATGGGAGTCATGTGGCCATAAGCCAAGGAGGTCAAGGAATGCCAGCATCTGCCAGAAGCAGGAAGAGGCAAGGAAGGAGTCTCCCTTTAAGCTTCCGGATGTGGTGCAGCCCTGCTCACACCCTAAGTTTGGAATTTTGTCTCCAGAACTGTAAGAAAATAAATTCTATAGTTTTAAGACTCTACATTTGTGGTAATTTGTTATAGCAGCCCTAGAAACTAATAAGGAATATCACCTTCAAGCTGTTTTTTTAAAGTTATTGAGACTTTCTTTGTTATGATTATAGTTTATTCCTCTATATTACAGTGACAATCAAGGTGATTCTGGGCCTCCCCTTCAAGTTAACTAACATTTCCTGGTATTCCCAGAGTAGCTAATTCCCTGTAGAAGTGCCAGAGGCATTAGAACAAGAGTGACTTCATTTTGAGTGAGGGCTAAGAAAATGACTGAGACTTGCCGGGCTGCATTCACAGAAATCAGGTATTCCTAGCCTCTAGATGTTCGTGGTAGAGGGAACTGATTAATAAAGTTTACTAAAACAGACCCAGACTGGGGAGTGTCCAGATATCCCAATATCTGGAGAACAAAGGCATATTTAATTTGCTTTAAAGATAATAATACTGATTCTTGCAAAATATAGTAATTAAGAAAATTAATCCTTTATCACAAATCCTTGTAGCAGACCACATCTCCATGTATATATACAAGCATTGTACCTAGGGTTGATGTGTTCCTCCTCTTATTTCAGGATCATCTTACTCTGTCTATGGAGGAGCTGTCCTTTCACTACTTTACTTTCTTGATAAACTCACTTTTACTTTGCACTGTGGACTTGCCCTGAATTCTTTTTGTGTGAGATCCAAGAACCCTCTCTTGGGGGTCTGGATTGGGACTCCTTTCTTGTAACAGAATGACTAATTTCCTTCTGCCTCACTATAAAATTCTCTTCTTCCCAGGCTGTCGGAGCATATCCTTGGTAGCATCTATTGTA
Source organism: Cacajao melanocephalus (assembly GCA_963573385.1). NCBI lineage: Eukaryota > Metazoa > Chordata > Mammalia > Primates > Pitheciidae > Cacajao > Cacajao melanocephalus. The sequence continues at coordinate 124,545 of CAUYLG010016615.1, read as the reverse complement.
TTTACTTTTCTTTCTTTTCAAAAAGCACAGGAAGTAAGTATAGCATCCACCCAACTCTTTATCCTCTAATCCATCATCTGGTGACAAAGATCCCCTGTACTTCACTGCCCATTCTTGTTTGTAATGTACCTCTGCTGGAATTCAAATGTACATTTGCATTTTAATGGAAATATAATTGACTTTCAATGACATTTAAATAATTAAGACTTCACATTTACATTTAAATCCAGGTCCATTATAGCCTATTTCTCCTAACTTTTGGGGAAAAGTTAGGAGATATCATTTCTGACAGATATCTGGGGATGGTATCTTTTCTGACAGGTAACAATTGGAGCTATCATGCTCCAAGCACCTACTGTTTGCTGAGAACCCTGTTAGCACTTTAAATATCACAGCATTTGGCGAGGTGCCTGTAATCTCAGCACTTTGGGAGGCCGAGGCAGGTGGATCACCTGAGGTCAGGAGTTCAAGACCAGCCTGGTCAACATGACAAAACCCCCATCTCTACTAAAAATACAAAAATTACCCGGGTGTGGTGGTGCTATAATCTCAGCTACTTTGGAGGCTGAGGCAGGAGAATAACTTGAACTGGGAGGCAGAGGTTGCAGTGAACTGAGATCATACCACAGCATTCCAGCCTGGGTGACAATGTTATGTCTGTAGACATGCTTCTGTCTCAAAAAAAAATTAATATTACGGCATTTAATAGTAATAGTCTTTATTTATTCTCCAATTTGTAGATGAGGACCAGAGTCATAGAGACAGCAGGTGATCTGTGAACACATATGTGTTGCATGTAAATTCTCAATGCCGCAAAAGAAGTAGCACTCAAATATAAATTTAATTTTTCTCAGCAAGACAACTTTCTGCAGAAAGGATGCTCCTGTTAGCCATCTTGCCACAAGAGGACACTGAACAAAGAAGGCAGGGCCATTTATATCTAATGCATCTGCCCTACTGCTTTGTCCTGATTCCATTAGCTGGAAGTGGACTTCACAGTCTAGGCTACACCTCGTTGGCTAACAACTTAAAACTTTTCTAAAGAGGTGAAGGCAGAGGAAAAGGAAAAGAGGAAGTAACTTGAGGAATGTTTAGAGAAGCCACACCATTTCAGAATAAGGAAGGGGAATAAGCTATGACCTAGAAAGGAGGAAAGAGAGCAAAAGGAGCCGTCCTAAGAGATACACAGGTGCAGTAAGTATAGAGATTTGACTGCTATACAACTTTTCTGGGGGATGAGGTGATAATGAGTGGTACCGCCATTAATCAAGATTCATATTGATCACTGTTCTGTGCATGCACATTAACCAACAGTAAAGGAGGGTCCCACAAGCCTGGGTGGGGACAAAGGAAGGGACCTAAGCCAGAAGTGGGAAAACCAGACAAAGGAAAAAGGTGGAAATTTGAGACGGAGTCGGGAACTTGAAGAGGGAACCTGACATGATAAAACACTGCAGGACACTTGGGGTTGTTTTCCTGCAAGAGCAGCCACTCCTCTCTTGGAGTGTGCTTATTTTTTTCTGCAAAAGCTCTTTTTTTCCTGTTGCCCTTCAGTGAAGCTCTCTGTTATCTTTAAACCATCTCTTGACTGGAATCTTTCTCCCTAGTTGACAAGGGCTAGGGACTTTTGCACTTCCTGGTAACAATCCCAGATTGTAACACAGTGAAATAACTTGGTAGTAAATGACCTATGTTCAGTAGATGTATTTTGGTCCTATATCATGTAATCATTACTGATCAAAATAGATGTTATTTGAAGCAGCTATCAATTAAAAGATTAAAAAGTACTCAACTTATGCTCCTAAAACATACAGAGTGACATAACTTGGTAGTAAATGAACTGTGTTTAGTAGATGTATTTTGGTCCTACATGATGTTACTCATAACTGCTCAAAATGGGTGTCATTTGAAGTAGCTATCAATTAAAAGATTAAAAAGTACTCAACTTATGCTCCTAAAATATGAATAATGAGAAAAGAGCCAAAAATTTTGAATCATAAATGGAAAATGCTGTGCTGTAATTATGGAGAAGCTTGGTTAATAGTCACCACTTAGATAGGTACACATGTGAATTGCGCATAATTTGAAACTCTCCAAGGATCAATCTTGGCCTTGAATCACCTAAGCTTCCTTAAGAAGACAGCTTATGTTTTGTTTAATTTCAGTTTAAATACTAACCCAATCCTGTGAGTACCCAGATCTTAACCACTTCCAATAGTCTAGATGGATGTAAGAAGGGGCTGCTTGGTGGTGGAAATCTGCAAGGTTCAGGCTTCCTGTTCTTCCTGGGTTTGCTTTCCCAAACCTGCCCTAGACTGATGACGTGGCATAGTGTGTATGTGCTAGAGTGGGTTCCTGGAGATACTTACATATGTGTGGACACAGTGGGTGAGAGGTACTATTCAGTGCCTGTTGGTTATTGATGAACTTGATGTGAAACTGGTCATTGGTTCCCTGAGTGACTGGGGAGTGTGTTCTGACTGTTAGCTGTGGTATAGTTATTAATTCTTTGAGGGCTCTACTCAGCTTTGCTGTGCACAGTTCTATAGTAAGTTTTCTCTCTAAGAAAGGTGAAGCCTTTTGCTACTGGAGTCTTCATGAACTGTTGAGTATCCACACAACTTCCTCTTCATCGAAGAGACTCTCATACATCTTAGTGACACCCACTCTCAGCTTTGCTTACTTTCACCTGTGTGGTATCCTCTCCTGGCACTCAGCAAATAACTTAGCAAATCGTTAAAAATGCCATCACATTCTACACAGTTGTAGAAAACCGTGCAAGTGCTTCTATTCTGCCCCTCACTGAGGGGGTGAGTTGAATGTGCACTCTTCCTCCATGGCAAAGGATCCTCCATTGAGAATTAGGAGCAGCTGATGTTCTGTACTGCTCCATGAAAAGACAGCTTCCCTTAGGCACTCTAGCTCCCTTATATAAAAGGATGGTAGTGTGTAGACTGGCATTTAGAATTGGATGGAATACTTTATTTTAATAATCCCTGAGACAAGATGGTTAGCAACACAGGGAGAGTCCGACAGTTTTGTCCTAGTTGAAACGATTCCTTCAGCAGTTCTAACACATTCTATTTAAATCTTGATCCAAGATTGCTCTGTTAATAGGTCTAGGCCACAGCTGAACATTAGACTCATCAGGACATATTTAAAAATTATAACCCTTGGAATTCAACCCAAATTAATAAATCAGAATTTTGGGGAGTGTAATCCTAGCACCAGTATTTTTTTTAACCAGTAGGCTAGAAGGGAAGCCTAGTGAAGGTGAATGAACATCCTGTCAGTTCATTGCAACCACATAATCCATAGGAGGAAAGTATTATACTGAAAACTCTAAACTGAAGAAGTTGATATAGTTGATAAAAGGATTTTAGTTCTTAATTTCAAGTCAGCCAAGACAGAGAAACAGGTTGTATAGCTATAGTCTTATTAAAAGATACATTAATAGTTTAGAGTAAAAACATATTCCCCAGATAGAAGGAGTTATTATGTGAGTCTTTATGCATTCAAAGGGGTAATGACTCATGTCTTAGATAACAACTTTATAATATAAAAATGCCACATGTTGCTATTGCTTTTGTTTATCATTAGTGAATGCTGAAAAATATGACAACATGAAGGAAGAATTGGCAGTGATGTGATGCCATTAACTTACTCTGATTTTCCTGTCATCACATTGGTTTATAAATGCTAATGATACTGTATGATCATTGTTTGGGAAACCATGTAAATGATAATGTTGGGAAATGCTATGCATAACCCAGATTGACTCAAGCAGTCCTGAGATTGGCATTCTTCCCTGATGGAGTTATGCCAAAAATCAGCATGATGTATACATTAGTTGATGAGTTTGGGAACTGAAAAAATTAAGAGAATATCCACACCATAAAATACTAATTGTGCAACCTTAGGAAAGTTGCTTAATTTATTTGAGTCTCAATGCCTTATTTTCAAAATAGTAGTAATGATCTGTCTTTAAAGAGTTATTGTGAGGATTAAGTAAGAGGTACATACATGTGAAGATCCCAGAATAGGGCCCAGTATACAGTGGGTACTCTGTAAATGTTGGTGGAGATTATTGTTACTAGGTAAAGAGACCCATTGTGAAATTGTTTCTAGAACTATATGGTGCTGAATATTATATTTTATAGATTTCGACACCAGGCCTTTCCAATGAAAGAGATATCAGAATATATCTGGATATATATGGGATAATGACCTTAAAAATGAAATGCTTTGTAATCTTATTCTATTTGCTTTGCTGTTGGTTTTTTTTTTTTAGATTATATAAGGAGCTTCACTTTCAATAAGAAGAGTGAACTCTTAGCCTTTTTTTCTCCCTTCAACATTAAAGCAAAGGCAGGATAAAAATATGTCAAAGATCCTTGTTTAATTTATAATAAAGATGGTCATTAGAATGTTAGGAATTTGATGTACTATACCACAGTCTCTTTCATTATACGAATTTCTTTGTAAAAAAGAACCATTACTATCTGTTTATGGGTTTTTTACTACATTTTCAATCTAACAGCCCTGCCACACACATCACAATATTGTAACTTCCGATGTATTGTTCTCTTACAGCACAATTCATGCTTTTGCAGATTGTGCAGACAGCATCCTTTATAGATTATACTGCTGAGATAGCACATATGTGGTTAAATTTTGCAAGGCTCCACAATGCTAATATTTATTCTGCTCATGTCTTGGCAGGGTTTTGTGTTCAAGGGATGCAAAAATGTTTTTTTCCCCTTATATTTTTTTCAAAAATAGGAACAAGCACAGCAATTGTCAGTATTTATTTTTATAAAAATATCTGTATAAGCTTAGTTTAGCCAGGCCCAGAGCTGTCAATCCGCAGGAATCAGTCTGTGTCTGTCTGTCTCTGTCTCTCTCTCTCTTTCAGTCTCTGTCTCTTTCAGAGCACACATTTTTTATCTGTACACACATTTTTATCTGAATTTCTGTTCATAAAATCAGAAAAGTCAGTCCTCTTTATTCTTCTCAAGTACTGATAAGAAATTTAGAGGAAGGAATTATAAAACTGGTGAATTTGGTATTAAACATAAAAAGTATTAGCAAGAAATGTGAAGATGAGAAGTATCTTAAAATCTGTACATTGAAATAGCTTGTAGGAATAGCTTGTAGCCCAGTACCCAAATTATTAGACCATCTGTATCATGTATTTCCCACCAACATAAGATAAGCGGCAATGGGTATAAATCTGATTTTCTAGGAAAAAATTAACTTCCAAAGGAAATATCAATTTTATGAATTGCTCTCTAAAACTTCACTGTATATAAAGTCATTTATAATCGTCATTGGCGAAGTCATCATAATTTGTTTTCCTGGTGCCTGTGGGCTGGCTAAGCTCCTTTTGCTTTTAGATTTTATATTCACCTTTTCCTGTTTCATCTGTAGAGTGAGCAAAAGAAACTTGTAAAAGACATAATATGAGTCATCCTTCAGCAATAGTTTTCTCCTGAGATGGTACTTCTAAGTGTAAATTGCCTTTTTTCTCTTCTGCTCAAACTAAGGACTGAGAGTTGTTTATTCTCTCTACTGCTTTGGCTATTGTGCCTGTAATCTCTCTCTCCCCTTCTCTTTCTCTATTAGTTTAGTGGATGGCAATTATGTATTGTTTCTCTAGGTGCCAATTGTAACTGCCATCTTGATATCATAGTCATAGGAGGCGATTGTGTATCCTTTTTCTGTTGAGAAGGGTATATATAATCAGTAATTCTATCTATTACAATGGCAAGTGGGTTGAATCTAGAACAGACTCATTTCTCAAAATAAAATAATATATGTATTGGATGCCCAGCTGTTAAGTGAACTAGAAAATTAAGAAAGGGCAAAAATAAAATATCAAAAAAATTAAACAATATATTACTTATCTCAAAAATTTCTTTTGGTTGTTTACCATAAAGAACAATATATGGAATTTATGGTGTTACTCTGTAGAAAGACAGATGCACATTTAAAGTATAATGAAAAAAATTACAGAGCTATTTCTAGATAAGCAAACCTGATATATATGGATTTTGAAAAGGATATTTAACATAGAAAGTTGATATTGTCATGTTTTTGACTTGACAAACATGGCATAATAAAAATTTTCTTTTTTACTTTTAAAAATATGGGTCAACTTAGCTCAGATGTCTGTAATTTTGAGAACAAAGTACCACAATAGGGGTGCATCATCATATATTTCAGTCTTGTCCTATATAGTCATTTGTTGGCTACTAGAAATAAGCAATCTGGAATAGGAAATTATAAACATTCTGACTGATACGCTGAGCAAATCACTTAACCTCTCTCATTCTGACTTTCATAATTTTATGGAGAAAAGAATATCTGCCTCCAGAGTCTATTGGGATAATTAAATGGGACCTGCACATAAAGCACTTAGCACAGTTTTTAGAATGTAGTCAACATATGCTGTCTTATGTCTGTGGTAGTGATAATAATGATGAAATGTGAGAGATGAAAGGGACTATAAAGATGATGACTCCCAATTCCTTTATTTTACAAGACAATCAGAGACGTGAGGAGATGTACCCAAGGTCCCATAGTTGGATGGCAGGACCAAAACAAATGACTCTCACTTGGATCACTACTCATGGTGTTTTGCTATCTCCTATTCTGCAGGATTTTCTGCAAGAAACTCAGAATTCTATATTTTGTCACCATAGATAGCACTAGTATTTCATGATTACCTTATAAATAGTGACAACCATGGTTACAACATTTTTAGTTCATAAGCAGCAAGTAAACAATCAAAAATTTCAAATAGTAGTCTCTGTTGCTCGATGTTCTTCCAGTGAATCCCTGGAATTTTATTCTGGATTGAGTTCAAGAACCTGCCATGATCAATAGAAACTTTAGAAGCTGAGAAATAGGTTCATTCCCTTTGACATTGAGGAGCATCTCTTTAAGGAATTATAAACTAATATCAATTAAGGTAGGAAGAATAATAATAGTTTACAGTACTGAGCACTTTCTATATATCAGGACATTACAGGCATTATTTCAATTAACCCTTATATAAATCTTATGAAGTAATTAGTATAATCTTGATGTTATAGATGAAGAAACTTAGACACAGAAAATCAAATAATTTGCAGGTTTAATCAAGATCTGTCTGATTTCTCAGGCATGGTGACTCACACCTATAATTTCAGCACTTTGAGAGTCCGAGGCAGGCACATTGCTTGAGGCCAGGAATTCAAGACCAGTCTGAGCAACATAGGAAGACCGCCATCTCTACATAAAAAAAAAATTAAATTTTGTTTTGACAACTTGACTGTAATAAAAAAACAAAAAACAAAACCAAAAAGATGTGTCTGATTTCTTAGCCTGACAACTAAAGTACATTGCCTCTGATATGAGGTGAGTAAAATGTTTTAGTTTTTATATGGCACCTATAAATTTTAAAGTATAATATAAATAGAAAAATATTTGTTTCCATTTTAAAAATAATTTTATTGACTCACAATTACTACAACTGTGCATCATGATTTTGTCTCTGTAGTCATTTAAGTTGAAACACTTCAGTATAGTAGTATCAGTATTTTCAAGAGAAGTTTTCACCTCTGTTTGATGGTTTTGGTTTGTCTGGATTGTTTTGTGATAGCTAATTTAGTTATAGAGGTCTCATCATTTCATAGCGCTGGGTTCTCTCTATTAAATACTGGTCAGTTTGATGTACAACGGGCTCTATCCAAATTATATCCTACAGGGGATCACAATGAAGAAATTTGTATTTAGAATTTATTATTTGGTTAGAAAGTTTTCTACTATATGTTACAGAAAAGCCCCAACCAAATAAAGGTCTAAACATTTATTTTATCATGTATCGTAGGGCTGCTCCAAGGTTGGTTAATTAGAGGATACAATGAAGTCATCAATGATCTGATTCTTTATATCTTGTCTCTCTGCCATCTTCATTATGTTGGTTTCATTTCCTCATGGATTACATGATGGTTGTTACAGTCGTGATGTCAGTCACATGGAGATACAATGACATCCAGCAGAAGTGGGATCCTCTTCTCCTTGCCTCTTTTTATGACCACAGAAACTTCTACCAAAAGGCTTTGGTAGCTTTCTTCTTCTGTCCCATTGGCCAAAATCACATCACATGTTCATGCCAAGGGGGACTGGAATTACTGTGACTGGCCAGATGAATCAGGCTGTACTTCTGGGGCTGGGGCTAGGACCAGTGTTTATGTGGAAGGAGAAAAAAGGCAATGGCTGCTGAATAGGTAATCGAGCGTGTCTGACACATAGAAGGAGCTTCACAATAAGTGATGGTAAAACTAGAAAATAGAAGAAAACTCTGAAAACCGTAAATAACTTTAATGCTCATCTTTTTAATTTATCTGGAAGAAAAGGAGAAGAAATATAACTTAATTGTGCCATCTAAATGGTTTCTTCTTCTGGTAAATTGTCCTCCTGCTGTTGATGAAGACAATTATTCCATTTGTGTATTAGAGTCCTGCTAGCTTAATAGATCCCTAATGAAATTAGCAGAGAGTTTGTGTTTCATTATACAACTTTTCAACAAAAAATGTGCTTATTAGAGGTACCTATAAGTATCTTCATGCCATGTACTTACATAGTTTATTTTATTGTTATTAAAGACAGTTTGGCTGTGGTTCTTTATCAGAATTCATTCCTTTAAAGAATTGCCAAATAAATTGTAGTCCATGAGGTCTTTCTAGCATTTTCTAGCATTAATTTGACATTAGTTTCTGGAATTTTTGTTTTTCCTTTTTGAGGGGTCATCACAATAGTTGTGAGGTTTTGAATTTAGACTATTAGTGCTTCAAAGCAGAGTAATTTGGAGTGTTGCTTGTTATTATGAATGATAAAAAACAAAATTTGGTCTGTCCTTTCTATGAAGTTTGACACATTTAAAAAGAAGCATAGGCACAAGAGAGTGAGATATAAGCACCCTGGTGAATTCTGGAAGCAGATAGGTGAGATGAAGTGATTAGAGTGTTAACCAGTTGCTACATACTCAGTAAGAATTACAAAGACTGGTCAGTGCAGTGGTCACCAGGATAAGAGGAAAACAGGTTGGGATAGAGGCTAGTGGAAGGCTAAGAAAGAAGTGATAGTATTTAACCCGGATAATATGTCCCAGATATATCTTTGATATTGGAATAGAACAAAGTAAGCATCTAGATAGTTAACTTCTTTCTACATGTTCAATTTTTCATCTTCAGACTTTCTCCTCACTGCTTGCGCATGTTAGAAGACTTTGCTTAGATGTCCTTTGAAAGGCTTTCTTGATCTCATTTACCATGTACCACATTGCTATGATAAACCTTTGCTGGCTTGTCTGTATCCTGCCCTGGATGTTGGGCAGGAGAGGTGGCTCCTTCTTCTGTCTCCAGCATCTAACTCAGTCCTACACAGGTAGTCTGCACTCAATAATGAGTGAATTCCCACTCCTATCCACAGGTTCTAATTTGAAGAAAATGACCCAAAACATAATATTTCATTTATGTTAATGTTTCAATCATTTATTGTAAAATATTTTGGACCTAGAAGTTACTTTTTACCTTTTAAGGTAGATTGGTAGCATTGATAGCCACAACTAATGGCTTCTTTTTAATCTTGTCCTCTACACTGTGACCTTGCAAACTCTTCCCATCAAGAGACAGAGACTTTCACTATTCTTGCATTTGGGCTGTCTTATTAACTTTCTTTAGCCAATAGGAGGGAGAAGAGAGGTGTTTTGCCTGTTTGGATCTTAAGTCTCAAAATATGTAGCACTCTTCTATTCTTTCCTAGAATGCTGCACCAGCTTGTGAAGAAGTCTGAACTAGTCTGAAAGAGCATGAAATACCACGTATAGAGAGAACCCAGTTATTTCATCTGAAGCCATTCTAGAGCAGCCATAGCTGGCCACATCCAAAACAGAGAACACTGTGTGGTACATTTATATTGTTTGGTAAATGTTAGATATTTTTTATTTTGGCCCTGTACATCTTCACACCTAGAGTCTCACTTCTTTGACAACATGCACCTGTCTGATGACCATTTTTTTGGTGATGTGTATCCTTTTAATTCTCTTTCTACTCTTGCCTCCTCCGTGTGAACATTTATAGGAGGTTGTTGTCAGCCATCCAGTTTAGTCTACATATACATAATTTTTTGTCAGAAAAGTGTTTCTATCTTCATGATTTCAATTATGTGTGATGTGCAGAAAATGCCATACTTTATGTATGTATATTTATAACACTTTATCTACATATGCCAAGTCTACTCAACCAACTTCCAGTCTTGGGTATCCTCTTAGTAGATCTAATTCAATATAGATAACACTTCTTATCCTATTTTTTGAAGCTAATCATCCTATATTCGTTTTGGGGGCTCTATTCTCCCTTTCCACTGAGAGCCAGCTGTTCTTCTTTCATAAATTTAAAAATTTTCTGTTCTTTGTTTAAAAAAAATCAGTAAGAAGCTTTTGTGCATTTGCATTGCCATCTTTCTATTTGAGGGCAGTCTAATACATTGTTGTGCACCACTGCAGTAATTCTACTAGATATAAGAGAGAGGAGAGGAAAAGGGAGGACCGTTCTTTGAAATTCCTACTCTGTAGAGACACTGGGCTACATGCTTTATACACCCAGAAATATGTTTTAGTAACAATCAGGGGCAGTTATTGTTCTAGTTATTGTACGATATACATAATTTCTGCCTATGCAGAGCTAATAATTTAGTAGATGAGGGACAGAGGGACATTGTGGACATAAACAAGATAACCAAAAAGGCTCAAATTAATAGGCCAAATATGCAATATTGGTATTGGTATTGTTCCAAACTCATCTTATACTGAACGAAGTGCTGGTAGCCATATTCTTAGAAAGTTAGCTAATACATAGTCGTCTTCAAAACGAGGAAATGAACTCCTCTTGCATTGAAGACTGTGAAGCATCCCATATAGAGTAAAGCAGGTTGGGGGATTAACAGTAATCTAAGGATGACTCCTCTGAAATCTGTTATATGAGAACGAATACATCCACGTCATGTGGTGAGACAGCAAAGCACAGGGTACACTCAGGAGAATTCTGCTGCAGAAAATGAGCTCATAGCCAGAAACTGTTAAATTAATAATGAAGAACAGTGCCAAAAGTACATTTATTAGAGCCTGGAAATAGAAAATCTTGAGCCAGAGAAAAATATTTTAATATGCTAAAATTATTTAAAGTAAATATTTGTAAATGGTCTTGTTTTATGAGGTGAATGTCACCCTGATGCTAAATATCATATAAACATAGTTCAAGAAAATAAAAATATAAGCCTATTAATAGTTACTTTTTAAATCAGGTAACATTTAATCAAATTCATCAGAGTATTACACATAAAGTATTAAGAGCAAGTACAGTTTTTCCCCAGGATATAAATAGCATATCAAGATAATTTATCACTTAATGAAATAAAGGTTAAAAAATGGTTTTCTCAGTAGGTACACATAAAGAATCTGATAAAGTTCAGCAACAGTTTAAAAATTCAATAGAAAAATAGAAAGATTGGGAATAGAAATAAAATTTCATGTAGCAAACAAATGTAGGAAGAGATGTTTAAACTTACAGAATTGGAAAAATGCAAATACATAAGTTACGGGATATCACTTTATACTCATCTAATCAGCAAAAATTAGAAAATAGGATAGATCCCCAGTGTCAGTCCGGATGTGAGATTGCCGGAACCCTTGTGGAAATGTAGGTTGGAGCAGCCATTCTGGAGTATTTATCAAATTATGTACCAATATTTCCTGTAGCCCATTGACTCTTGAGATTTTTTTTTTTCCCCACAGAAGCATTTCCATAAGAATATGTGAAAAAAAAATTGTTGTAGGCTTGTTTGTGGTAGTGGGAGGCTTGAGGCAACAAATAGACTGACCATAATGGAATAGTAGATAGCACTTAGAAACAACAGCTAGATGAACGAAGACCAGCATAGTTTTCAAAAAACGTACCTGAACAAAAACAGCAGAAATAGAATGAAGTCTATAAGCCAATAAAATGTATGTAAATTGTGCATACCTGTCTAGGTAATAGTTCTACATATTTAAAAAGACAGACAGTTAAAGGGTTATGTATCTAAAACATTAGAATGGTTGTCTGAGAATGGGGCAGGTAGTGAAGATGAACTTGGAGAGGAAAAGGAACTAAAAAATAAGAGAAGGCTTCAGAAAAAACAACAAATAAAATACAATATGAATGGTGAGGATCCTTTCAGAGATAAAAGGAAGTAATAACTTCCAAGAAGTAAGGGATTAGAAAAAGAAACCAACTAGAAGTTCTTGATATGAAGATGCCATTTGATATTGCAAAGTACTATGAAAGAAGCAAATCATACTGTCATAGAAAAGAGCAGTGACAATGTGGGGAAAGGAGTCTACCCAGATGAGTGGTGAGAAAAGGCTCTTTCTGAGCTGTTGAAGTTTAAAGCCAAGACCCACAGGACAAGGGGAGCCAGCCGTGTGAATACGCTTGAGAAGAGCCTCCCAGACATAAAGCTTGGCCTGTTACAGGAATTGAAAGAAGGCCAGTGCAGCTGGTGTGTGGTGAACGGCAGGAGAGAGGTCCAAGAGGAGATATAATCAGAGGCTAAGGCGTGTAAAGCCCTTAGATTTTATTCCAATTATAATGGAAAACCCTGCAGGGTATTAAGCAGATGTTAACAAGATTTGGTTTACATTTTTAATTTTTGAAAGTTTACTCTGCTGCTTGGAGTATAATGAATTAGCAGAGGGCAACAGAAGGAGCAAGAAACTGATTAGGAGGCATTCTGTGAGAAAAACAGTGCTGTCTTGGACTATAGTGGTGGCCATGGAGATGGGGAGCAATAAACAAGATATAATTTGGAAATAGAATTAACAGGAATTACAGATAGACTGGTTTGGGAGGTGAGGGAGAGGGAAGAATAAAGGTTTTTCTTTTCCTCAGGTTCCTAGGTTACCATTCATTGAGAGAGAAGCAGACGAAAAACATATTTTGAAGTAAAATCAAGAAGTCAGTATCAGACTTCTGTAATAATATTCTCACCTGCAAGGTAATAAAACATTCTCATCTGTAAGTTTGGCCTCTTGTGAGACATCCAAGTGAAGATATCAAGTAAGATATTCGATAACAAAGACTAGAACTCGAAGGATGGGTCTAAGCTAGAGACGTAAATTGGGGAGATGGTTTCATATGGACCATATGTAAGCCATGGGAAAGGTGAGACCAGCCAGACTGGATGTGTAGGGGGAGAGAATGAGATTTCTGCAAGATCTTGAGGAAATTTGTCATGTAGATATTGGAGATGGGCATAGGAACTAGTAAGGACGACTGAATAGCAGTGGCCAAAGTGGCGGGAGGAAAAAGAGTCTGGTTTTCCCAAAACTGAGGATGTGGTTTTTCTCAAAGAAAGGAACTGCTAATTCTGTCAAATGTCACTTAAAACAAGATGAGGTCGGAAAGGTGGGTCCATTAATTTGGCAACAAGGAAGCCATGTGTGACCTTAAGAGGAATAGTTCCATGTTGTGGAAGGGTCGGAGGCCCGAATGGTTTGGCTTGAGGAGTTAACATGAGAAGATGAAATAGAGGCACCTGTAGACAATGCTTTGGGAAATGCTAGCAACTTATCCTAGTTTCTTCACTCAAGGTAATTACATTCTCATCTGGGGCAATAGGTACAGGTGAAGGATGTTGGTTTAAAGATACTGTTATTTAAGGACCTATACAAATTGGTTCCAAACTCTAAGTAGTTTCTCTGTTTCAGACATATTTTTTCACTCACTCTCCTAGGATATCCTGAATGGAGGCATTTAGTGTCCTCAGATATGCTGATTACTAAGCTTCCCAGGGCAGGTTAGTAAATAGTACCTTACAACCAATATTCTTAAAATACTTGCTCCAAATTATTTGTGGTGGAGTCTGCAACAACAAACATTTTTTTTGTGTTTGTTTATCTCAATTTTCACTCTAGCCAGATATTTTTTTCTTTAACAGGAATAGGACAAATCTGTATGTTATTGAATGACCTGAGTTCCTTATGAATCACATTTATGATTTATTCTGTTATAATTTAGTGCCTTTTGTAGACTGACCCCAGGACAGTTTACTAGCTGGCCTGTCATTTTAGTACAGCTTTCTTTTCCTAGTTTCTTCATTCAAAGTAATAATATTCTCGTCTGTAAATTCTTGCCTTCTGTGCTCCCTCAAGCCCTTTCCATCTAATTTCTTCCAGGTCTAAGTTTTCTTATTTAACCCAAAATACGTTAATGTTCTTTCCTTTGGACTTGTGATTGACTTTTTGTTTATAACATCTGTTTAGCAGTTCATTATGTTTGATGTTTACTTGCAAGTAAATTTTTAATATGTGTCCACCTAAATAAATAAGTACTCATATATGTAGTACCTAATAGAGTTTTTGATTGACTCCTGAGAAATTTGTAGGGCTGCTTTACATTTTCCCATGCTCTGTGATGACAATTTATACACATATATTTCCTCAGGAAGTAGACATAGTATGTACATCAGACATTAAACAGGCAAGGACATTTTATATCATGCCTTCTTTCCCATTGCCCAATTATACATTTAAAAAATTCAAACTCAATTTACATATTTTCCTCTCATATCCAAAATGTATTCCACTGACCTCTTAGTAAAAACAAATAACAAAAGTTCAATATATTTTTTAAAGTCTGGAGTCATACAGACCTGCTTTAGAATTCTTGTCATTTGCAAGCTTTGAAATTGTTAATCTTTCTGATTTGTGTTTCTTTCTGTCAAGTGGGAATGAAAACTGATTTCTTTGGTATATTTTAATGAGATGATTGTGAAAAGCACCTAAATAAGTGTGATCTCCATCAGTTATTAATTAACATAAAATGATAATAAAACTAAGCCAAAAATTGTAGTTACCCAAATTAAAATTAGGCCCCTCTGGTCTCTCCAGGAACAGCTATGTGACTTTGATATAATCTGGGTGATTTATATCAAAGAATCTATTTGACCTATTTTTCAACTTGGTTAGGAATTTTCTCTCATTTACAAACACAGTGCTTTTCACCACGTGTAGAAATTCAATATGTTTCTGAATTTCAAGTGATCCCTTAGCCTCCAAATGTGTGGGTAATCTTGATTTCAGCATCCCTCCCTCCCTACCATTCTACCCCTTTCAAAGATTACCTCTCGATAGGATAGTCAGCGAAAAACCTTGTTTTATCATGTCCAGTTCTAAGTCAGTTCTGTGCTACGCCTTTCCCAGCTGTATTTTGATCTGACCTAGGCAAAAAGTACGGATTCATGCTGGATACTTTGCAGAATTCCTCTCCTCTCATGTTGCTTTGTGGGAAAGCCTCAGTTCTATTTTATCATCGCTAATTCTAATTGACCATTTTCCAAGTTTATATGGCTATTATAGGCTTTACTGATGGAGTTGATCTAGTTGAGATTATTATGTAGGAGACACAAAAATAAATATTTAATTAAATGTTGAAATAGCATGGCACTCATTAGTCCTGGCAAGAGAATACAAGGGTTAAATTTATTTCAGATTTCATGGGTGTGCCTCAGATTCTTCTGCTTTCAGGACCATCTCTTCTGTTTCGTTTTTCAGAACTCTGCATGGAGGTCTCCATGCCCCTATAGCAAATCCTGTCCCTGTCACATGGTTGTCCTGCCATAGGATACATTCCTTGCTCCTATTATGGGACATGGACATCTCCCAACAGACAGTGAGGCTGGGCTTTAGCCCTCTAAATCTGGTCCCTGGGAAGATTACGTAGTGAGGTATCCATATCCTTCTTCATTCTTTTTTTGGTGTCCAATGGATAACTTACACATACACAGTACATATATGGTAAAACCAAATTCCATGTTTCAAATACAAACATTTTCTTTACTGTGGTTGTAATCCTGCAGAACTCCCTTCAACAAATGAGAGAAAATGCTTCTTTAGGTCATTATGCTGAGCACATTTAAAGTTTGTCTTTCCGACTGTATTTAGATTTCTCCTCAGTCTTTAAAGTACATAAAAATCAAGAGTCATTGCAGCATTCATTGGACACTGTAGAACTCCTGGAAGGACAACATCTCTCTTTTTTTTTTTTTTTGAGACAGAGTCTCACTGTGTTGTCAGGTGCCAGGCTGGAGTGCAGTGGCACAGTCTCGCCTCACTGCAACCTCCGCCTCCCGGGTTCAAGCAATTCTTCTGCCTCAGCCTCCGGAGTAGCTGGGACTACAGGCGCACACCACCACGCCCAGCTATTTTTTTTTTGTATTTTTAGTAGAGACGGGGTTTCACCATGTTGGCCAGGATGGTCTCGATCTCTTGACCTCGTGATCTGCCCACCTCGGCCTCCCAAAGTGCTAGGATTACAGGCTTGAGCCACTGCACCCCGCCAAGGACAATATCTCTTAATGATAAAACCTCTATGGTAACTTTGAGTACTTAGAGTTTTTTTTTCTTTAGTTATACGTCAGGTCACAACTTGGGTTACTGTTAATGAAAGATTATACAAAGAATTATTAATTTTCATCCAAGCAATCTGCAAGAACTGGGAAGGATATTTTAAAGGGAAATAACTTAAAATTTTAACTAAATATATCTTGTAAAGCTATTAAGGAAAAAGATTAGGATATGAATATGTTCCAATAAGCAAGAAAAAATTATTGTGATAAAATACCACTTATTGCAGAAAATTCAAGAATTCTGTCCTAGGCACGTAAAAATATGTTAATTTCCTACTTAATATATAAAAACCGTCATCAACATTTTGGTGACATTTAGGGCTACCAACCTATCTATAATTTCTCTATTTACTTAACAAAATTTTGATCAAGTCATATACATTGTTTTATGATTTAATTATTTAATCCACATATATAGTAACTCATAATTCTCACATACTATTACACATTTTTGAGGACTTGATCTTTAATGACTAGTATTCCATAATAAGTATGTGGTATGATTTAATCTATCAAATCAATCATCTATTTTTATACAATTAGAAAATTTTCAAAGACAGTCTGACTATAAAAGTACATTTTCTGTTTACTTCTAAGAATATTTGACTTGCCATCCTTTGGGTCGCCTCTTGTGAAATAAAATATTGTGATCTAAGAGTTTTTTAAAAATTTCTTTTGTTAGTAATGAGGCTCCCATATGATTAAAAACTGTAAGCTCATAGCTAAATTCACAAATCTGTAACAAATATTTGAAAGCAAATTATAATTCTTAGGAAAATTTATTATTAAGAGAACAACTTTAACTTATGGCAAGTTGTTTCTACTAGCAAGTTGCCCCTTTGATATATACTGAAAGACTTACTATAATAATGAACGATTTTAAGAAAATTTATATATATATGTAGACAGTGAGGCACATTTAAATATAAATAGAGAAAAAATGTTGCTTTGATTTCAGGAATAGCAGAACTTCATATTTAATGTCTGTGGGTGATCCTTTTTCTCTTAAGTACCATAATGGCATTTCCAGCAGATGGCGTTATTACACTAAGGAACCAAATACCACAGCTCAGGCATTCTTTCAGTAAATATAGATTTTAGAAAAGAAGGGAAGAGGGAAAGGAAATATTTATTGAAGTCTCTTCATTGCTGGTTCTTTTATATGTGTGGTTATATTTAATGCTAACAGTAGCTCTCGTAGGTAGGTGTTAAGAATGAGTAAACTGAGGCTGAAAGAATTTAAGATACGTAATGTTTATAAAGCAAGTCAGTGACAGACCCAGGATTGTAATCTAGATCTGGTTGGTTCAAAAGCCTGTATAGCTGCTGTGTTTAAAATTAATGGTACTACAGTGAAAATATTTGTTTATAGAAACAATTTCAAATGAATGAGCTATGACAGTTTGATTGTACTTCCAAATGATAAACAGAGTTATCATAAATCCCAAAATTTTATTCATTGGTACCTACAAAAGTATTAATTACTGAATTATTGTACATGGATTCTGCAATTCTACTCATATGTATAACCAAGAAAAATGAAAACATGTTAATATAGAACACTGTACACTAATGTTCATGGCAGCATTATTCATAATACTTCAAAGTATAAACTCAAATATCCATTAACTGATGAATAGAAAACTAAAATGTAACATACCAATACAGTGGAATATTATTCAGCAATGTAAAGAAATAAAATACTAACATATTTGGTAGCCTAGATAAACCTTGAAAACATGATGTGAAAGAAGCCAGTAAGAGAACATGTATAATTGCATTGATATTGTAATGCTAAGAAAAGGCAAACCTGTACATCCAGAGAGAAGGTTAGTGAATGTCTAGGCTTAACAAGTAGGCAAAGGGAATGAGAGTAACTATTAATGGGTGCAGAATTTCTTTTTAGGGTAATGAAGATATTTTAAAATTAGATTTCATTAATGATTTATAATTCTGTAAATATCTAAAACCCATGGAAGTGTACACTTTAAGAGGGTGAAGTTTATGGTATATGGATTATATCTCAAAACTGCTAATAAAAATGTATAAAACAAATCCAGTTTTCCTTTTCAAACTGAATAAAGTGGCCTAACCCTTTGGAGTATGTAGGAAGAATATATATCTACCTATATTAAGTACCTTCTTTGGGCCAGCAACTTTGGAAACACCATCTCATTTAAGACAACCACCATTGTGGTTAGGTATTATCCTTGTCATTTTATAGATTAAGGAAATGTTATGTTAAAGAATAACTTCCTCACACAGCACCTCACAACTAGCAAGTGCTAGAGCCAAGGTCTGTCTTTTTGCAAAGCTTATATACCTTCAGTCCTTCACTTTGTGGTTCGGTGAAATGCTTTATTAGAACCAAGTGCTAATTTGTTATACTTTGTGTCTGGTTTTGCGCTAGAAAGGGTAATATGGAATTACTAACTATCCCTATTGTAGCTTTGATTATTGGCAAAAACAAGTTGAGAAGAATGTTAATTTTCTCTTCTCACAGCACTTCATTAATTGGTGATTTCAAAGCTGGCCAATCTGTGACATTCTTATTTAGTATATTAAATGGAATTTGGTACTGCGTGGACAAATCCTTCCTATCTGTAAGCTAAAATTTGAATCCAGAGTAAGGAAGATGGTTATTTGGTGGTGGGGGTGTGGGGGGGCAGATTTTCATTGGTATAAGGATAGGAGGTTTTTCTTAAATTTGAGTCAGTAAGGTAGGTCTTCGCTGCCACAATCTTAGTTTTCAAATATATACGTTAGCTTTGGAGTTGGTGGTGTTATGTTAAAGTTGACTTGTCTTTGAGAAAAGTATATATGCATCTGTGTGGAGTTTGTTAATCTTTTTCGATAATAAAAGAATAGAATATGAAATTAAGAAGCAAACTATCTTAATACATTGATGATTTCTTTTGTATAGAACATTTTAGGAACAAAGTACTTATTCTCCCTGGGCCTCATTTTCCAGAATGAAGCACTTCTAGTCCTCAAGATCCTTTCCAGCTCTTTGATTATATGACATTCTGACTAGCAGAAAGAGGCACACCTGCAATCCTACTGAGAGTTCCATGGAATCATTAATTATTATTCATTGTGAAGGAAGCAGAGGTAATGTAGACTCTGAAAGCTGATACTTCTCACTGTAGAAGTACACTCTTGTGTTAGAGTGTTTTTGCCCATGAGAAATTCCACCTGCCAGGCCTTGAAGATCTCTGAGCACAGAGGATTGACTCGGTGCCCTTTAAGTTAAAATATCTCCTGCAAACCCAGCACAGTGTACCGGCAGTGAGGGGACTGTAATGGATGCTCATTTTTATGTCTTTTAGAGCTTGTGCCAGCATATCTTGCTTAAGCTTTCTCTCTCTTTTTTTCTTAAGTTTTGAAATGCTTTTTATTGTGTAGCAAAGTTAAAATTCTTTAAAATGTTAATTAAAAGTAAAGATGATTGAGAGTAAATAAAGCTTATATATTTTTTCTATTTAAAATACACAATGCATATAAAAAGTTTTTTTTAAAAAATTCTATGAGCTAGGAGAGTCTAATTTAAGAAGATTCACTGCCAGCATATTCTAGTCTATTTCAGTGCTCTGACTTCAGCCATCTCCCAATAACTAGTTTGGATAACTTTTTGAGCATTTATACTATGCTTTTCAATATAAGAACAAGCAGTGTGAATACATTCTTTTTTCAAATTTTATTTTACATCTGGGGTACATGTGCAGGAAGTGCAGGTTTGTTACATAGGTAAAGGTGTGCTATGGTGATTTACTGCACAGATCATCTCATCACCCAGGTATTAAGCCCAGCATGCATTAGTTATTCTCCCTCCCCTGCTCCCTCCCACCCCACAGGTGTTCAGTGTGTGTTGTTTCCCCCTATGTGTCCATGTGTTCTCATCAATCAGCTCCCATTTATAAGTGAGAACATGCGGTGTTGGTTTTCCATTCCTGCATTTGTTTGCTGAGGATAGCAGCTTCCAGCTCCATCCATGTCCCTGCAAAGGACATGATCTCATTCCTTTTTATTGCTGCATAGTATTTCATGGAGTATATATACCACATTTTCTTTATCCAATTTATCACTGATGGGCATTTAGGTTGATTCCATGACTTTGCTATTGTAGATAGTTCTGTAATAAACACATATATGCATATATCTTTACAGAATGATTTATATTCCTTTGGGTATATACTCAGCAATAGGATTGCTGGGTCTAATGATATTTCTGTGTCTTTAGGTCTTTGAGGAATTACCACACTGTCTTCCACAATAGTTGAACTAATTTACATTCTCACCAACAGTGTAAAAGCATTACTTTTTCTCTACATTCTCACTAGCATCTGTTTCTTGACTTTTTGTAACTGCTATTCTGACTGGCATGAGATGGTATCTCATTGTAGTTTCGATTTGCATTTCTCTAATGATCAGTGATGTTGAGCTTTTTAAAATATGTTTGTTGACTGCATGTGTGTTGCCTTTTGAGAAGTGTCTGTTCATGTCTTTTGCCTACTCTTTAATCGGTTTGTTTTTTTCTTGTAAGTTTGTTTAAGTTCCTTGTAGATTCTGGATATTAGACCTTTGTCAGATGGGTAGATTGAAAAAATTTTCTCCCATTCTGTAGGCTGATTGTGCACTCTGGTGATTGTTTTCTTGCTGTGCAGAGGCTCTTTAGTTTAATTAGATCCAGTTTTTCAATTTTTGCTTTTGTTTCAATTACTTTTGGCCTTTTTTGTCATGAAATCTTTGCCCATGCCTATGTCCTGAAAGGTATTTCCTAGATATTCTTCTAGAGTTTTTATAGTTTTGGGCTTTACATTTAAGTCTTTAATCCATCTTGATTTAATTTTTGTATATGGTGTAAGGAAGGGTTCCAGTTTTAATTTTCTGTACATGGCTTGGCAGTTCTTCTAGTACCATATATTAAATAGGGAATCCTGTCCTCATTGCTTGTTTTTGTCAGGTTTGTGGAAGATCAGATGGCTGTAGATGTGTGGTATATCTGGGTTCTCTGTTCTGTTCTCTGTGTCTGTTCTTATACTAGTATAATGCTGTTTTGGTTACTGTAGCCTTGTAGTTTAGTTTGAAGTTGGGTAGCGTGATGCTTCCAGCTTTGTTCTTTTTGCTTAGGATTGCCTCGGCTATGCAGCCTTTTTTTTGGTTCCATATGTATTTTATAATTTTTTTTTCTAATTCTGTGAAGAATGTCAATGGTAGTTTAATGGAATAGCATTGAATCTATAAATTACTTTGGACAGTATGGATATGTTCACAGTATTGATTCTGCCTTTCCATGCACATGGAATATTTCTCCATTTGTTTGTCTCCTCTTTGATTTCTCTGAGCAGTGGTTTGTAGTTCTCCTGGTCATTCACTTCCCTTGTTAGCTGTATTCCTAGGCATTTTATTCTTTTTGTAGCAATTGTGAATGGTAGTTCATTCTTGATTTGGCTCTCTGCTTGCCTGTTGTTAGTGTATAGGAATGCTATTGATTTCCCCACATGGATTTTATATTCTGAGACTTTGCTGATGTTGCTTATCAGCTTAAAAAACTTTTGGGCTGAGACAATGGGGTTTTCTAGATATAGGTTCATGTCATCTGCAAACAAAGATAATTTGACTGCTACTCTTCTTATTTGAATACCCTTTATTTCTTCCTCTTGCCTGATTGCCCTGGCCAGGACTTCTAATACTACGTTGAATAGGAGCGGTGGGAGAGGGCATCCTTGTTTTGTGCCAGTTTTCAGGGGAATGCTTCCAGTTTTGCCCATTCAGTATGATATTGGGTGTGAGTTTGTCATATATGGCTCTTATTATTTTGAGGTATGCTCCTTCAATACCTAGTTCATTGAGAGTTTTTAATATGAAGTGATGTTGAATTTTATCAAAGGCCTTTTTTGTATTTACTGAGATAATCAAGTGGTTTTTGTCTTTAGCTCTGTTTATGTGGTGAATCAGTATTGATTTGTGTATGTTGAACCAGCCTTGCATCTTGGAGATGAAGCCAACTTGATCATGGTAGATAAGCTATTTGATGTTCCGCTAGATTCAGTTTGCCAGTATTTTATTGAGCATTTTTACATTGATGTTCATCAAGAATATTGGCCTGAAGTTCTCTTTTTTTGTTGTATCTCTGCCTGGTTTGGGTATCAGAATGATTCTGGCCTTATAATATAGGGAGGAGTCCTCCCTCTTCAATTTTTTGGAATAGTTTCAGTAGAAGTGGTATAAAGGTTTCTTTGTGCCCCTGGTAGAATTCGGCTATGAATCCATGTGGTCCCGGGCTTTAATTGGTGGTAGGCTATTTATTACTGCCTCAGTTTCAGAACGCATTATTAGTCTATTCTGGGCTTCAGTTTCTTCCTGGTTCAGTCTTGGGAGGGTTTATTTGTCCAGGAAATTGTTCATTTTTTTTCTAGATTTTTTAGTTTATGTGCATAGAGGTATTTATTGTATTCTCTGATGGTTGTTTGTATTTCTGTGGGGTTAGTAGTGATATCCCCCTTATTATTTCTGATTGTGTTTGAGTCTTCTCTCTTTTCTTCTTTATTAGTCTAGCTAGTGGTCTATCTACTTGATTACTGTTTTCAAAGAACCAGCTTGTGGATTCATTGATTTTTTTTTTCAAGTAGTTTCCATGTCTCCATTTCCTTCAGCTCAGCTCTGACCTTGGTTATTTTTTGTTTTCTGCCAGCTTTGGGGTTTGTTTGTTCCTGGTTCTCTAGTTCTTTTAGTTGAGGTATTAGGTTGTAACTTGAGATCTTTCTAGCTTTTGGATGTGGGCATTTAATGGTATAAATTTCCCTCTTTGCAGTGCTTTATTTAGCTGCGTCTCACAGATTCTGGTATGTTGTTCTCTTTTTTTCTCATTAGTTTCAAAGAACTTCTTGATTTCTGCCTTAATTTCATTATTTATCCAAGAGTCATTCAGGAGCAGGTTGTTCAATTACCATGTAGTTATGTGGTTTTGAGAGAAAAAATTCTTAAACTTGAGTTCTAACTTGATTGTGCTGTGGTCTTAGAGACTGTTATGATTTTAGTTCTTTTGCATATGCTGAGGATTGTTTTACTTCCCAGTATGTGATCAATTTTAGAGTAAGTGTCATATGGTGATGAGAAGAATGTATGTTCTGTTGTTTTTGGGGGAAGAGTTCTGTAGATGTCTCTCAGGTCCACTTGACGAGAGCTGAATTCAGGTCCTGAATATGTTTGTTTGTTAATTTTCTATCTCAATTACCTGTCTAATATTGTCAGTGGGCTGTTAAAGTCTCCCACTATTACTGTGTGAGAGTCTATATCTTTTTGTGGGTCTCTAAGAACTTGCTTTATGAATCTGGGTGATCCTATGTTGTATGCATATGTATTTAGGATAGTTAGCTCTTCTTGATGAATTGAATCCTTTACCAGTAAGCTTTGTCGCTTATTATAAGATTCATGGCAAATCCAGGACACTTTTAATTTTTTTTTTTTTTTTTTAGTTTATGGGCTGTGTTCCTTTTAAAGATAATTTTTTTCCCAAGTTCATTAGTGGCTCTAAATAAATGTTCCCTCTCATTAATTAAAAGAACTATAAACCAATAGCAATGAACAAAAGAGATGCCGTTTGTAACCTTAGAACTCCTTAGAATACACAAATCCTTTTCCTCCCTGTAACACATCTTACAAGTTTTTATTATTTTCCTGGTATAAAAATAATATATGTTTTATGTTTTAAAATGTTGGAAAATACAAGATATACATAGAGAAGAAAGGAAATAGTTCTTGCTAATACTTTGGCATTTTTCATTCTAACTTTTGTACTATGTAAATCTAGCAGATATTTGTGAAGAACTTTAGTTGAAAAACTTATTTGACATAATTCTGGCGGAGTTGCATCAAAATGGTTTTATATCCTCAGAGAAAAATGCTTTGAATTGATAAAATGTGTGGTAGTGCCTGGTTCATCTGTGCTCTGAGTGTTGTTTAGTTCAGGGTTCTGGGTTGCTTTCTTGGGAAAATTAGATGGAATTGGTGGGTTATGCCTAGCAAGGTAGGCAAATATCTTGGCCTTATTCTATGGGAAACAGAAAATATTACTGTAAAAATGAGCAAATAATAAGTATAGGAAAGAATGTCTGCAAGGACAAAAGTTTTAGGCAAATCCTGAGACATGATCCTTTTAGTAACTTAGCAGGACTGTTTTTAATGTCTGAACTGTGTATCTGATACATCTTATGCACATTCTCAGACTACTGTGGCCTCACATATGCATCATCCTAGGCGTGTTGCTTCATGTCTTCCAGTGTTGAGGGGAACTGTCGTTTATAAAACTATTGGGTTTCATGAGACTTATAAACTGTCACGAGAACAGCATGGGAAAAACCTGCCCCATGATTCAGTTACCTCCCAATGGGACACATGGAGATTATGGGAGCTACAATTCAAGATGAGATTTGGCTGGACACACAGCCAAACCGTATCAGTATCCAAGGGATACTATGGTCTGGTTTTTCCATGATAAATTATAAAAGTATAAGGCTATCTGGAATTATGCATGGAGAGTAGATTATTCTCAGTTTCTGGAAGGATATTTCTGGATATCTGCTGGCACTTATGGAGGGCCATCTAATATCATTTACTTAGGTTTGAATACTTAGTGATATAAACAACTCTTTTCCATGAAGCTTTTATACTGTCTGTGTTGGTGATGGAAAGCTTCCTCCTGTGACATTCATATCACATGTTCATTCATTCAACATTCAATGTATATTTATGGAGTGCCCATCCTATTTAGAAATGGGATACATTAGGCCAGGTGTGGTGGCTCATGCCAGTAATCCTAGCACTTCGAGAAGCCGAGGCAGGTGGATCACCTGAGGTCAAGAGTTCGAAACCAGCCTAGCCATCACGGTGACACCCCTGTCGCTACTAAAAATACAAAAATTAGCCTGGTGTGGTGGCATGTACCTGTAATCCCAGCTACTTGGCAGGATGAGGCATGAAAATTGCTTGATCATGGAAGGCTGAGGTTGCACTAAGCCGAGATCACACCACTGCACTCCAGCCTGGGTGACAGAGTGAGACTCTGTTTCAAAAAAATAAATAAATTTATAAATAAATGAAAGAAAAATAAATAAATACATTAGTGAGCTAAAAAGGAGCTAACATTCAAGAGAAATAATTTATATAATTTTATAAAAGGTGATAAAATACTGTGGAAAAATTGAAATGAGATAAATAGGATCACGATTATAGTGTAGGAGAAGAGGCTTAAGGCTCAGTATGTTGCTATATTAAATACTGCAGGGGCCTTCATTGAAAAGGTGAGGTTGATCAAATGTATCTTAAAGAAGTAAGGGAGTTAACCAAGTGGATACCTGGGGAAAGAGTGTTTCAGACAGAGGAAATTGTGTAACAAATTCTCTAGGCGGGAGCGTGTCCATTGAGTGTCACGATCTGGAGGAGACTGCTATGGATGCTAGCAGAGTAAACAAAGAAGAGTGACATAGCAATTGAGGGCAGGTGGACTATGTTGGATCTTGTCTAGCTCTTATTAGCAATGTGAAGGAATCAGTTGCAGGTTTTATTTTATTTTTACATTTTTTTTTTGAGACAGAGTCTTGCTCTGTCACCCATGTTGGAGTGCAGTTTCTCAATTTTCAGCTCACTGCAGCCTCCGCCTCCCAGTTCCAAGTGAGTCTCCTGCCTCAGCCTCCTGAGGAGCTGGGACTACAGGTGTCTGCCACTACACCTGGCTAATTTTTATATTTTTGGTAGAGACATGGTTTCACCATGTTGGCCAGGCTGGTCTTGAACTCCTTGCCTCAGGTGATCCACCTGCCTAGGCCTCCCAAAGTATTAGGACTATAGGCTTGAACCACCACGCCTGGCCCAGTTGCAGATGTTGATCAAAGAGTGACCTGATCTGACTTGACTTCTAAAAGATGATTCTGGCTGCTTTTGTTATAATAGACTTCGGGGAATGCACGCGAGTAGAAGTAGGAAACCTGAGCCAAGATGATGATGTAGCACATCAGTGAAGTGGTAAGAAATGGATGGATTCTGGGTGTATTAAGAATATATTAGGAATATAGAGTCTACAGATTTTTTCTTTGTGATAATGCAATCCTGTAGTTAGCTGTATGAAACACTTGTCAAAGGACTCTCTGAAAATATATTTTGTAAAATATCTCAATTTAATATTAATTAATTGGTCAGATTCTTCTACATTTTAAAGTTTCTGCTCGTTGTGTTGCAATTATTGCTGCATTTAAATCACTAGACCCTATAAATACAATGCATCTGGTAGGTTTCATGGTATGTACATCATAAAGATATCTTGTGAGGTGACAGGAATCCACCTGTACTTTTTGCAATGGTTTTGAATGAAATATACTCTCTAGTTGCTTCTCCCACACACAAATTTTAGATGTCAAATCTCTGAGTAGCCAAATACCAGACTGATATAATCCTCTGGATTATGCTTGTCTAGTTGGTATGCATCGTTGGTGTGTAATAAACTATAGTTACATTTTAATTTAATGCCTATAAATTCTGAGACATGTAGTATTGTATTATTATTGGCCAAAGCCTTTGTGGGAGGCCATTATGAATACAAAATTTGATTCAGTTAAGAGGCACATTTGTGGACTTCATAAATATTAATTGAAATGCATGCTGTTCAAGAAAATTACAGTTTTTGTGGTTTGAGCAAACATTGCAGTTTTGCAACAGTGTTGATTTTATTCATCAAAGTTTTATCCTAAACAGATAGCTTTAGGATACTCTTTTGTTTAGGTTAAATATGGCATCATATTTAATTGCTCAATTATGTTTTAGTGACATCTTTGCTACTGGAGGATGTTGTATTGGATAACACAAATAGGTATGATAGACAAAATTTAACCAAATAATCTTTTCATTTTATTTTAGTAAAATAAAGAAATTGTAAAAATATAACGTTTGGCTTAACATTCTAAATGTATTACAGTGTGCTACCATATGAACTCAGTACACATGCATGTGCACACGTACACACAAATGTACATGCACCTCCGACCCTGCATAGAAACCTGTAATATTTTAGCCATATCATCGGCTGGTAGAATTAAGCTCAAGAAAGGTGTTACTTTAATAGCCATTGTATAATATGATTTAGTTAATGATAAATAGTGAAATAAATTGGTTTTCTGTAGTTTACTTCTGCCTCAAATCTTGCATTTCACGGAAATAAGGAAATTTGATTAAGGGCATGACTGTTTTAAGGTTAAAAAAAAGTAGCAATTTAAGGAAAAGTGAATAGCCAGTTTACATTCTTTTTTCTTTTTAAATTGTGGTTTTTATAATATTGTTAAAAGTGAATAAATTATTTCAGTTGTTGGCTTATGTTATACTTTCCAAGACAGATATTACAATAGTATGATTGTCAAGGAATTATATTTAGCTTTTGAGTTGACTTTTTGTTAACACCTGCATTTTGTTTGGTTGACAAAACTCTTTCAGAACAGAGTGGAGAACAGAGCTGTTTACAAGTTACCCTGAAGGTTGCTGCTCTGTCCCTAAGGGAATGGCAGGTTTTTCTCCTACGTAGATGGACATTTTTTTAACAAACACCTTAAGAGAGACCTCTTTATATTGGGAAACAAGAGCACTCCAGGGTATGGTTTTGAAGGAGACTGATGGCTGGACTGCTCAGCATCAGAAATAAATGGTTATTTGAAGGTAGGAGTAAACCCAGGAGAGAAAAAGAGAGAGTCAGAAACACAGTAGCAAGTAGTGGACAGTAGAGAGCTATTCAGAGTGGAAATCTAGGAGAGGGTTGATGAAAGGATTGTCCATGATCAGTTTTTTTGGTGTTTCTTATCAGGAGCTGTCATCATCAGTATCTTGCTTCACACATACCTTCAGCAGCAGCTGTCACATACCTAAATTTCTTGACCAAATGGTGTTTGATGAATGAGAAAAAAAGGATCATAATCTCTCTCTGCTGAGATTGTGCTGAGCAGAGAGGAGAGAATAAATATTTTGGGTCGAACACAGGTAACAGTGACTTTAGCATGAAAGGAAATCAGAATTAGAGGTAACAAAATACAGGAAAATTTGGCAAAATTCTTCCTGAAGGGATTGCCTTTCCCCTACATATGAGATAGAAGCTAGAGAAAATCACAAAGCACATGATGGCTTCAGCTGACGTCTGGATTATACCTGCTTTTGAGTCTTCACACAAAAGGCATTTCTTTCATATTTAGAAAACTTACCAGCAATTTTAAATGTAGAAGGCCTTGTTCTAACTGTGTTCATGGAGGCAGCTTGGCATTCCTGGGCTCCTTGAAGTCGGAGAATATTTAAGGAATCTCTGAGATGTTTCAATTATTTAAAAAGTCTAACAAAAATCGAATATTTTTTCATGATAAGGTGACA
This sequence comes from Cacajao melanocephalus, assembly GCA_963573385.1. Taxonomy (NCBI): domain Eukaryota; kingdom Metazoa; phylum Chordata; class Mammalia; order Primates; family Pitheciidae; genus Cacajao; species Cacajao melanocephalus. The sequence goes on along the minus strand of CAUYLG010016615.1, from coordinate 95,655 downwards.
CGAACTAACTTAATCTGTCAAATATCTTCTCTGTAATAGAATTATATCCACTCAGTTGATAATTCTGTAATGGTATCTCATGCTGATCAGAAGCTCTGATTAGCAGTTAGGTGTCTTTGATGGAAGAAAGGGAGAAAACTATTATTAAAAATTTCAGTTTCCGTTTCAGCTCCTTTCTCCTGGGCTGAGATGAACGCTCTTATTCTGAAATTGTGTTCCTTGAGCAGCAGATGAGATGATATAACTGCAGTGAGCATGGAGGCCTGTTGATTTCTAAAGCAAATTCCCTCAAAGACCTCCACTTCACTGTGAAATAAGTGGTAGTGGATCAGCTAGCTGTCTTGTAACTATAACCAATAAAGCCCCCACAAAGGCATCCACAAATTTCTGGTGGTCGCTGCAGACACAGGGCCCTTGGAGAGGTCTCACATCTCCTGGCATGGTTTGAAAAGGAAAGTGTGCTTTCAGTATCACCTGGGGTATCCTGAGGTGTCTCCAGATCTATCATTGTCCAGTCACCAGCAAATAAGGCCTGTAGCTAAAAGCCAGGATTGAGTCCATCCTGCAGCCCCCAGGAGAAATCTTGAACTACAGATTCTTACCAAACCTCCTGGAGACTTCTCCCTGGGGGAGTTTTGCATTGTATTAATGTCTTGTCTTTGTGTCAGCTCCTGTGCGTTTTAAATTAATTTTCATTATTAGAAATTGTAGCCCAGAATCTTACCTCTTGATTTTTAAAAAATTAAAAATTTTACCTAGCCACTTTAAATACCAAGAAAGAGCTAGAAGGAGTATGATAGGCCTAAAGAAGATATCTGGGCCCAATTTTCATCAACCAACTATTATTGAATAACTGCTACGTGCAGAAATACAAGCAGGTACACAGTGGTATTTCTTGAACTGCTTTTTTCCTCCAACGTGTGACCCTCTTTACAATAAACGTTAGGAACTTTGTGTCCCTTCTCTGACATAAAGTGTTCCCTGCATGTGAAATGAATGAGGGGGTTTCCTTTTCTCTCTAGAGATTTAGGGAACTAGACCTTGAAGGAAGAGAAGAGGCAAGTGTTGGATTTTAGGATTTTGTGGAAGACATGGACCATGGCTGGAGCCAACAAGTGAGATATTGAATCCGAGGAGATTTCTCCTTGTAGGTGGAAAACTCATCAGCTCAAATGGACACTTTGTACCAGCTCTGAGAGTTCTTAGCAATAATTGCTGCCAAAATATGACTCTCAACTGAATCAGAAATACAGTGCTAAGTGAGTCACTTGTTGTGAGGACTCTAATAAAGAATGACATTTCAATACTATTTTTTTCAGTTTCTATGATAATATCTTTTTTGTTTGTTTGTTTTTGTTTTTTTTGGGGTGGGGTTTCACCATGTTGGTCAGGCTGGTCTTGAACTCCTAACCTTGTGATCTGCCCACTTCAGCCTCCCGAAGTGCTGGGATTACTGGCATGAGCCACCGTGCCCGGCCTGATAATATCTTTCAAAATATATTCATGAAGTTCTTGGAACCTATGGTGTAAATTCATAAAAATGGTCCTTGAAATTAGCAAATTTGACTTCATCACTTATTAATTACTAATGTGTGCTCTGATATCACTGGTGTTTTGGGGATTATAATATAATAAAGCTTTGTTTTAAATCATAAGGTGTCATAGAAATTCAGATCTTGCAGGTTATAAAGCAGTGGTTGATGACCTGGTCCTTGAAGCCAGATCCTAGATTTGAGTTCTTCTGCCACACATGTTAGTTGCACAGTTGTTAGCATGCCTCTTGACCTCTCTGAAGCCCGGGATTTCATTGCCTGGCTCCTACTAAGTACTCAACAGATACTATTTATATTTTTACTATATGGCATCAGATTTTAAGGCAAATCTATTCCATAAAATCATAAAAATAACCCTCTACTGTCTGTCTTTCTTGGCAAGTATTAAAGGGTAATTGGTCTTGGAGATGTAGTGTCAGGTGATGAATAGCATAATTTATTATTTCTTATTTTTCATCTTGTAAAGAAGAAGAGAGTGTCTTCTATATTGGAAAAAAGTTACATTCAGTTTCTCTAAGGAGTAAAATAAAATTTTATGGCTGGGTGCGGTGGCTCACGCCTGTAATCCCAGCACTTTGGGAGGCCAAGGCAGGTGGATCACGAGGTCAGGAGTTCGAGACCATCCTGACCAACATGGTGAGAACTGGTCTCTACTAAAAATACCAAAATTAGCTGGGTATAGTGATGGGCACCTGTAATCCCAGCTACTCGGGAGGCTGAGGCAGGAGAATCAACTGAACCCAGGAGGCAAAAGTTGCAGCGAGCCGAGATCTCACCACTGCACTCCAGCCTGGTGACAGAGCCAGACTCCATCAAAAAAAAAAAAAAAAAATTTTATAGTAGTGTATAAACTGTTAAAGAAACAACAAAAAAAACCCCAAACCACATGCATTAACCTCTTTTTAGTACTTAGTGACCTTAGGAAAGAGTTTAGAGTAACAAATGAGTTATTATAATTTCTCTCAAAAATAAAATACTGAAGCAAGATAAATCTGACAGGTGCCTTTGGGAGGCTGAGGTAGGCAGATCAGGCGGTTAGGCGTTCAAGACCAGCCTGCTCAACATGGAGAACCCCATCTCTACTAAAATACAAAAAAATTAGCCAGGCCTGGTGGTGCCTGCCTGTAATCCCAGCTACTCGGGAGACTGAGGCAGGAAAATTGCTTGAACCTGGGAGGCAGAGGTTGTGGTGAGCCGAGATTGTGCCACTGTACTCCAGCCTGAGCAACAAGAGCGAAACTCTGCCTCAAAAAAAATAAATAAAAAATCTGACATGTGCTTGCTGTGATGTCCGAACAAGCATTATTCCTTATATAGCCAACTGTGGCAAGTAATGACTGCGGTAAAGACAGTGGTCTGTGTGCAGGATAGCATTTCAACTACCCAGTTTTATAACACTGCTGAAGAGCAAAAATGCAGCTGGGTTTGGGGAAAGGTCTTGAATACGTGGAAGGTTGGAATAGAAGGATCTTGTTTGACCAACAGGACATATTATTGAAGATAATTATTTAGGTTGCCATAAGAATTTACATAAATGTGTACTAAAAAATAACGTGAGGCAAATTTAGGAGTCTTAAAAAGATGTGAAATAATGATGGGTTATGTTTCATGACTCTTTAGTATGGGAGGCATTAAGGAAAAATTATTTAATTATTGATCAGCAGCTCTCCGAAGTACAGCAGGGTGTTTTTAAGGCTCAGTGCCAATTCATAGTAGATTTGATAAAAGTTTTCTGATTTTTATCCAAAAAAATCTTTCAGATGTTACAAAAGATGAATTTTATTGTATTTTAAAGATGAAATGATAAATGTTTAATCAATTTGAGTCTTGGTGGAAGAAAACTCTACATTTGATATTAGGAGATGTCACTCTTTTAAAATACAAGTACCTATTTTGTTTCTTTAGTCTCCCTCATTTCTTCCTCTTTGACCTGACTCTTAAAGGAGAATTATTCCAACGTTTTCTTTTAAGCCCCTCCTTCTTCCTCCTTTCTTTCTTTTGTTTCCTCTAATAATCATCTTGGCTTTGAACACTGGGTTTGTGCTATGCATATGCAAGGCACCACTGGGTATACAAAATTCATGTCATCATCTCTGCCCTAGTTTTGGTATGTTGGGAACAGAAAGGCAAGAAAACTTGTAAAATGTGATAAAGTCTTTACAGTGATTAGGAAAATGTGTTCTAGAAGCACAAAAGAGGTGCCATGTGAAGTTCCATGAAGGCTAAATGAGTTAGCGGGGAGGCAGCATTTCAGGAAGGAAAAACTGCAAGAACTTAGGCATGGGGCATAGAAATGCATGGTGTCTTGGGAGACCTGTTAGCCATTTTGTGTGTCTGGAATCTCGAGTGTATGTTGGAATGTGCAACAGCTGAGGCTGGATAAGTGGGGAGCTAATGATTTTATACTTTATCCTGCAGGTAGTGGAGAGTAACAGGTTTTTAAGCACTCAGTGGGCTATCTCATTTCTTTTCATGGCTTAAACCAGCATCCTTAAGTTAATTATTCCCAAATCCTTACAGTTCTGACTTTGTTCCTAAGCATCATAATTGCATTTTAAAGTGCTGACTTACTACTGCACATACTATCCTGCTGTTACTCGAGCAAGTTCAGTTCAGACAGATTTACTTTGTCCCTTTACGCTGTTCCTCCACTTGGGCTCTTTTCTTTGTTTCATAATGGCAGCATTTCTCCAAATCCACTGGGCTGAACATCTTAGTGCCATCTTCAGCTTCCATGTTTCAGTTTCCCCGTAGTCCTTTGTTTACCAGAACCCACCACTTTTGCTGCCAAGCACTTCATGCCCATTTCTCTATTTCTTTTTCTACTGCTAATGCCACATAGCTTAAACTCCTATTCTTTTCCATCTGTATTTTTGCAATGGCCTTTTAATAACCTAGTTATTTTCCCTTTTACTTCTAATCCACTGTGCATAATTGGACCAGAATTTTCTTCCTACAATATGGATTTCCTGACATAATTTTTAATCTTTTTCACTTTTCCTTCTTTTTGCAATATCCTTCGTAATAAATACTGCTTGTCAGAAATCATCATTCTTTGTAACACCATGCTTTAAGAAATCTCTTGATAACATCATATCTTGCCTTATATTAAAATAAACTTTATTTTAAAAAATACTTATGCATTGTTGGAAGACAGAGTATGTTAGTCATTTATTGCTGTATAACAAATTAACATTTAGCAACTTAAAATGATTTGCATTCATTATTTCACAGTGTCATTGAGTCAGAAATCCAGGGTGCATCCTAACTGTACTCTTTGACTTAAGATTTTTCACAAGGCTGCAATCAAGATGTCAGCTGAGGGTACGGTCATAATAAGGTTCAAGTAGGGTAGGATCTGCTTTTCAGTTCACTCAGTGGTTGTTGCAAGGTTTAGTTTCTTCTCAGTTATTGGATAGAGGGTGTCAGTTTCTGACTGGTTGTTGGCCAAAGGATTCCCTCAGTTACTTACCATACATATTTATTTATTCATGGGACAGTTTACAACATGAGAGCCTGCTTCATCAAGTGGAGAGCGGGGAGAGACAAAAGTCGCTGTCTTTTATAACCTAATCTTGGAAATGACATCCCATCACTCTGCCATATTATGTTTGTCAAAAGAATGCCACTATGTCCAGCCCATGTTCAAGGAGAGTAAATAATTATAAAAGGGCATAAGCAGCAGGCAGCTAACTATCACACAGAGCATCTATAATTTTACTTCTGACCTTTGTAACTAATGCCTTATGCAACAAGTGTATAATAATTTTTACTGATTGTATTGAAAGATATTGTTGCTTATTGTAATTCAGATTTTTGCCAACATTAATTAATTAATATCTATATTTGGTTAAAATTAGTTGACCCATTTGAAATTTTTTGTGTAATATAAAATGAGAAAACATATGAAATGGTACTAAATAGTTTGATCAGTTGGGGGTTCAGTACATGAATGCCACTCAATCATTTGGCAAAAACTGAATCATTTGGCAACATACTGAAGAGGAAGGAAGAGAGAGTAATGTGATAGAAATTATCCCCTAATATCATTTTTTTTCTGAATTTCACTTGAAATCAACAACACAAATATATACTAAAATTCAGTTCTAGGTAATTTCTAAATCTGTTAATATTTTAGATTTCTTCATTTTCTCCAATTAGATGTTTATTTAAACATTTTAGAATTTAAGCAGTTGGTCAAGTTTGAAGTGACTTTCTTTGTAAAGAAGTATATATTTGAAGTAATGAGAGTTTTAAAATTTGTTTATGAATGTAAAATATTCCAAAAAATATACTTTGCCTGCATTAGTTTTAAATAGCTAACTTTTTATATCATCTTTATAAGCAAAGGAATATTTTGATAGGTATTAAGGCTTTCAGGGACTATTATTATAGCTATTTTATTTTTTAATTCAGAAATATTATACTTTGACTCTAATAAATTATTTTTATATGGCTTTTTACAGTTGTAAACAGATTAAAAGAACATAATGTAAAAAGTGAAAAGTTGTTTTAGAAATATTCCTGGTTTAGCTTAAGGTTTTATTCATTAGTTGGATCAAAATAACCTCAGCTTTATCTTTTTATGTGTATTTAATCTATTTTTGATATGTTTGAGATAGAATAAAGCTCAAGTTTCCAGGAGCAGCCAAATAATTGTACTTTGAATTTATAAAATCGTTTCTTTTTAAAGTGACAGTATTGAAGCATTTGCATTCGAGCCTGGCAACACGTAAATTTGAAAGTTTGCTAAATGAATATAATTGTGAATTAAATAACAAGAAAATTATTATTATTTTAAAAATCATTACTGAAAGCGTTACATATAAATTTTAAAGTTTTTTTCAGGGAATCAACTTTTTTTCAGATCCTTATAAGTTTGTTCAGATATTTCCTTTCATAAACTTGTCTCATCCTCAGGTGTGATTTTTTATGAATATTTTCAATTCTGCTAAGGACTACATTATTAAGTTCTATAACCAGGCCTACTTATATATTTACATTGTATACCCCTTTCTCAAGTCAAGCCCATTTGGAATTTAAGAATTTGAAAGATAGTGTAAAAATGAATTTAAAATTTAGTTTCGATAATTTAATTTTACCACATTTCCAACTGTTATAGTCTCCATAATGAGAGATCAAGCACAATGTCATATATGAACTCAACTTTTTGTTTTTTTCAGGAAAGTAAAACCTTTTCTAAATGTTAATGATGGTTTATGTGATGGTTGATATTGAGTGTCAACATGATTGGATTTAAAGATGCAAAGTATTGTTCCTGGGTGTGTCAGTGAGGGTGCTGCCAAAGGAGATTACCATTTGAGTCAGAGGACTGGGAGAGGCAGACCTGTTCTCAAACTGGGTGGGCACCATCTAGTAGTTGCCGGCACAGCTAGGATAAAAGCAGGCAAAGGAATGTGAAAGGACTATACCAGCTGAGTCCTCCAGCCAAGTCTTTCTCCTGTGCTAGATTCTTCTTGCTTTCGAACATTGGATTCCAAGTTCTTCAGCTTTTGGACTCTTGAACCTTTGACCACAGACTGAAGGCTGCACTGTTGGCTTCCCTACTTTTGAGGTTTTGGGACTCGGACTGGCTTCCTTGCTCCTCAGCTTGCAGATGGCCTATTGTGGGACTTCACCTTGTGATCATATGAGTCAGTACTCCTTAATAAACTCCCTTTATATATGCATCTATCATATTAGTTCTGTCCCTCTAGAGAACCCTGACTAATACAGATTTTGGTACTGGGAGTGGTTCTAGAGGAACAGAATATTAAGGATGGATTTCTTTACTTGGTTTTGGGATTAATAGAATTGACTGCTTAATAATATTAGATCCCAAAATGCCAAGGATTCTGCTTCTGATAGTATGGAGAGCACTGATAGTCCATGGCATGAACTGTTTAGAGAATTATGCAAAATAAATGCATTTGATACTCCTGATTTATTGCTTGTGAGAAGCAAGGAGTTTAGTATTTCTGTACATAACACCTTTGACCATATTTGGAGAATCAAAAAATATAATTAAGTTGGTTGGTTGTTGCTAAGTTTAGTGGACAAAGTAATGAAGGAAAAAAAGAAACTCAGGGATTCTAACTCATGGCTCTAGAACACATACCTTTCACCAAAACTTTGCAAAATAGATTTGTGAGGGCAGCACCTGCATTCTTGAAGGACTCTGTAACTGCTCTCTGTATGCCAGATCTTACAGTGGGACTCACAGTTACTCAACTACAAAATTTAAATGCAGTGGGAATAACTAGATCCTGAGATGGCAGGGGCCAAGTGGTGGCACTCAACCATCAACGGCAGGGTGAGTGTAGTTACTGTAATGGACAGCAGAGGCAAAGTAGCAGTCAGAATAGTCTGATTTTTGTAGAGCTCAATTAATTGGCTAATTAATCATGGTGTTCCCACAGATACAAGGAGGGGAATATCACGCACTGGGGCCTGGGGGGTGGGGGACTAGGGGAGGAATAGAAGGGGTTGGGGGGATTGGGGAGGGATAGCATTAGGAAAAATAACTAATGTAGATGACGAGGCAATGGATGCAGCAAACCACTACCGTAGCACGTGTATACCTATGTAATAAACCTGCACGATCTGCACATGTACCCCGGAACTTAAAGTATAATAAATTTTTTAAAAATCATGGTGTTCCTAGAAGTGAAATTTATAGGAAGCCTACTGCATTATTAATTAATTAATTATTAATAATTATTAATAAGCAGAAAACTTCCAGGTTGAGTGGACAAAAGACTAATTTAAATTATAAAAACAGAATCACAGTCCCTCATTCAAATTCCAGACTTGAGCCAGTTTATAGACCCAGAATCCCATGAATGAAGGGGGAGGCTGGGAAGGCCTTCAGGACCCTGCAAGCAATTTATGCTGTTAATCTTTTCCCCATCCTTCCCAAAGGAGACCATTGGCCTTTTACCAGGGTAACTGTGCGCTGGGGAAAGGGAAATAATCAAACCTTTCAGGGACTACCAGACACTGGCTCTGAGCTGATGTTGATCCCTGGGGACCCAAAACGTCATTGTGGTCCTCCAGTAAAAGTAAGGGCTTATGGAGGTTAGGTAATTAATGGAATCTTAGCTCAGGCTCAACTTACAGTGGGCCCAGTGTGTCCCCAGACTCATCGTGTGGCCATTTCTCCAGTGCCAGAATGCATAATTGGCATAAAAACACTTAACAGCTGGCAGAATCCTCACACTGGTTTCCTAACTGGTAGGGTGAAGGCTATTATGGTGGGAAAGGCCAAATGGAAGCCATTAGAGCTGCCTCTACCTAGAAAAATGGTAAATTAAAAACAATATTGCATCCCTGGAGGGATTACAGAGATTAGAGCCACCATCAAGGACTTGAAAGATGCAGGGGTGGTGATTCCCACCACATCCCTGTTTAACTCTCCCATTTGGCCTATGCAGAAGACAGACGGATTTAGGAGAATTACAGTGGATTATCATAAGCTGAACCAAGTGATGACTCCGATTGCAGCTACTGTACCAGATGTACTTTCATTGCTTGAGCAAATTAACACATCTCCAGGCACCTGGTATGCAGCCATTGACTTGGCAAATGTCTTTTTCTCCATTCACGTCCATAAGGCCCACCAGAAGAAATTTGCCTTTAGCTGGCAGTGCCGTCAATATACCTTTACTGTCCTACCTCATGGGTACATCAACTCTTCGGCTTTGTGTCATAATCTTATTCAGAGAGAGCTTGATCGCTTTTCCCTTCCGCAAGATATCACACTGGTCCATTACATTGATGACATTATGCTGGTTGGATCCACTGAGCAAGAAGTAGCAAACACACTGGACTTACTGGTGAAACATTTGTATGCCAGAGGATGGAAAATAAATCTGACTAAAATTTAGAGACCCTCTTCCTCAGTAAAATTTCTAGGGATCCTGTGGTGTGGGGCCTGTCAAGATATTGCTTATAAAGTTAAGGATAAGTTGCTGCATTTAGCCCCTCTTACAACCAAGAAAGAGGCATAGTACCTAGTAGACCGATTTGGATTTTGGAGGCAACACTTTCCTCATTTGGGTGTGTTACTCTGGCCCATTTATCAAGTGAGCTGAAAGGCTGCCAGTTTTGAGTGAGGTCCAGAATAGGAGAAGGCTCTGCCACAGGTCCAGGCTGCTGTGCAAGCTGCTCTGCCACTTGGGCCATGCAATCCAGCAGATCCAGTGGTTCTTGAGTGGTCAGTGGCAGTTAGGGCTGTTGTTTAGAGCCTCTGGTAGACCCCGTAGGTGAAACATAGCATAGACCTCTAGGATTTTAGAGCAAGGCCCTGGTATCTTCTGCAGATAACTACTCTCATTTTGAGCGATGGCTTTTGGCCTGTTACTGGGTTTTGGAAGAAACTGAACATTTGACTATGGTCATCAAGTCACCATGCAACCTGAACTGCCTATCATGAACTGGGTGCGTTCTGTCCCATCTAGTCATAAAGTGGGTTGTGCCCAGCGGCATTCCATCATGAAATGAAAGTGGTATATCCGTGATTGGGCTCAAGCAGATCTTAAAGACACAAGTTACATGAGGATGTGGCTTAAATGTGCATGGTCCCCACTCCTGCAACTCTGCCTTCTCTCCCTGAGTCTGCACCGATGGCCTCATGGGGAGTTCGCTATGATCAGTTGACAGAGGAAGAAAAGACAAGGACCTGGTTTACAGATGGTTCTGCACAATGTGCAGGCACCACATGAAAGTGGACAACTGCAGCACTATAGCCACTTTCTGGGATATTCCTGAAGGACAGTTACAAAGGGAAGTCTTCCCAGTTGGCAGTACTTTGAGCAGTGTACCTCATTGTGCACTTTGCTTGGAAGGAAAAATAGCCAGATATGTGATTATATACTGGTTAATAGCCTGTAGCCAATGGTTTGGCTGGATGGTCTGGAACTTGGAAGAAGCATGATTGGAAAATTAGTGGCAACGAAATTTGTAGAAGAGGTATGTGGATGGACCTCTCTGAGTGGTCAAAAACTGTGAAGATATTTGTATCTGATGTGAATTCTCACCAAAGGGTGACCTCAGCAGAGGAGGATTTTAATAATTACGTGGATAGGAGGACTTGTTTTGTGGACACTGCTTAGCTTCTTTTCCCCAGCCACCCCCATCATCACCCAATGGGCCCATGAACAAAGTGGCCATGATAGCAGGGATGGAGGTTATGCATGGACTCAGCAACATGGACTTCCACTCACCAAGGCTGACCTGCCTATGGCCACTGCTGAATGTCCATTTGCCAGCCCCAGACATTAATACTGAGGCCTTGATATGGCACCATTCCTCAGGGTGATCAGTCAGCCACCTGGTGGCAGGTTGATTATATTGGATTTCTTCCATCATGGAAAGAAATAGACATTTACTCCAGATGTGGGTTTGCCTATCCTGTACGCAATGCTTCTGCCAGGACTACCATCCATACACTCACGGAATGCCTTGTCCACTGTCATGGTATTCCACATAGCATTGCCTCTGACCAAGGCACTCACTTTATAGCTACAGAAGTGTGGCAGTGGGCTCATGCTGATGAAATTCACTGGTCTGACCATGTTCAATCACCCTGAAGCAGCTAGATTGATGGGACGGTGGAATGGCCTTTTGAAGTCACAAGGCCAACTAGGTGAGAATACTTTGCATGGCTGGGACAAAGTTCTCAGAAGGCTGTGTATGTTCTGAATCAGTGTCCAATATATGGTACTGTTTCTCCCATAGCCAGGATTCATGGGTTGAAGAATCAAGGGGTAGAAGTAGAAGTGGCGCTACTCACCATCACCCTTAGTGACCCCACTAGCAAAATTTTTCTTCCTGTTCCCACGATATTTTGTTGTGCTGGCCTAGAGGTCTTAGTTCCAGAGGGAGAAATGCTGCCCCAGGAGACACAAGAACGATTCCATTAAACTGGAAGTTAGGATTGCCACCTGGCCACTTTGGGCTCCTCTTACCTCTAAGACAACTTCTAGGTCAAGAAGGGAGTTACAGTGTTGGCTGGGTGATTGACCCAGACTATCAAGATGAAATCAGTCTACTATGCCTCAAAGGAGGTAAGGAAGAATATGCATGGAATACAGGAGATCTTTTAGGCCATCTCTTAGTATTACCATGCCCTGTTAGTAAGGTCAATGGGAAACTGAAACAACCTAATCTAGGCAGGACTGCAAATTGACCAGACTGTTTAGGAATGAAGGTTTGGCTCACTCTACCAGGTAAAAAGTCACGACTTTCTGAGGTGCTTGCTGAAGGCAAAGGGAATACAGAATGGGTAGTAGAAGAAGGTTGTCATTAATACCGGTTATGACCACATGACCAATGGCAGAAATGAGGACTATAATTGTCATAAGTCTTTCCTCCTCATTTTGTTAAGAACATGTTTATGCACGTATACACTTGTACAAAGAAAATATCTTCATTTTATTTTCTTTTTCCTTTATCATGAGACATAAGATTTATTGACTTCATATCAACATTTAAATGTTGTTACCTTTATGTAAAGCATTTGGATTGGGGATTGGTGTGCTTCCATTTGTACAAAAGATAGTTGTATTATGTGAGGTGTGATTATGACCTATTATTGTCTTTCTTTGAAGATTATGATTTCAGGAGATTCGTATGGGTTCAAGTTGACAAGGGGTGGACTCGTGATGATTAATATTGTCAACTTGATTGGATTTAAAGATGGAAAATATTGCTCTGGGTGTGTCTTTGAGGGTGTTGCCAAAGGCAACATTTGAATTAGTGAATTGGAAGAGGCAGAACAACCCTCAAGTTAGGTGAGCACCATCTAGTCAACTGCCAACATGGCTAGGATAAAAGCAGGCAAAAGAACGTGGAAGGACTACACAGGCTGCGTCCTCAAGCCTACATCTTTCTCATGTGCTGCATGCTTCCTACTCTTGAACACTTTATTTCAAGTTCTTTAATTTTTGAACTCTTGGACCTTCTGCCAGAGACTGAAGGCTGCACTGTCGGCTTCCCTACTTTTGAGGTTTTGGGACTTGGACTGATTTCCTTGCTCCTCAGCTTGCAGACAACCTATCACGGAACTTCACCTTATGATCATGTTAGTAAATACTCCTTCATAAACTCCCTTCATATATACATCTATCTTAATAGTTCTGTCCCTCCAGAGAACCCTGACTGATATAGCTTGGTTATTCATTTGTTCAATACTGGCTTTAAGGATATTCTTTTATCATAGACGATATTTTGATGAACAATAGAAAATAATATTGTGAAATATCTTATTATTCCAAAAACCAAGATCATTAAAATTATTATGAAAAACGAATATCCACAAAAATCCATGTTGATTTTCTGCAGCTAAACTGATAGTAAAATTGAGTTATTCAACTTGATGAAATTAGCTAAAACATAGTGAATGAAATGGGCACAAGTGTCTGTAAGCATGATAGATATCATCCATGTGTGGTGATGAAAATGTCCTAGGGGCCAGTGATATAAGGTGCCAAGCTGTTGAAGATAGTCCTAGACATTAGTTTTCCCAGTGGCCTGTCCCCCAACACTCACCTTGAAACAAAGAACTTAGTCTGAAGCTGAAATATTCACTGGGCAGTTTTTAATGTTTCACAAATAGATGATGTACTAGTCTGTTCTCACACTGCTAATAAAGATATACCAGAGACTGAGTAATTTATAAAGGAAAAATGTTTTATTGATCACAGTTCTCTGTGGCTGGGGATGCCTTACAATCATGGCAGAAGGTGAAGGGAAAGCAAGACAAGTCTTACATTGTGGCAGGCAAGAGAGACTGTTCAGGGGAACTCCCATTTGTAAAACCATCAGATGGTGTGAGACTTAATCACTACCATGAGAACAGTATGAGGGAAACTAACCCCATCATTCAGTTATTTCCACCTAGCCCCACACTTGACACATGGGAATTATTACAATTCAAAGTGATATTTGGGTGGGGACACAGCCAAACCATGTCACATGATGTTACTGTTCATTAATGATCAGTACATATGCATGATGCTTTCTCTTATGTTATTTGTCCCTTGAATTAAGCATACAAACAGTAGCAGTTTCTTTGGGGGAAACTTACTATATTTTCAGTTTTTCATGGCTTGTTTGTAAAACACAGATTTAGGTATAGATGCAGAAAAGCTTTCTTGTCTTGTTCTCTGATGCCCCACTGGGAACACTAGACGTGTACTCAGCCGTTACTGAAATAGTATTTTGTTTTCTGTTTCAGGATTTTTCTCCCTGTACGTAGCTTTAAGATGGAATTCCTCATGCATTGTGGTGAGTAGTAAGACACAAACTTTTAATCTCTATATGCTTCAAGTAAGCCTTAAAGGCAAAATATGTTCTGCATAAAGGTGGAAGAATAATGATTTGGAATCTGTATAGTGTAGAAATAGGAGAATGTTGAACCTGCTCCTCTCCTAGGCCTGTGGTTCTTTGGGTGCTGGAATTAGGCAGTCACTACCAATGATTGCTGCAAAAGAAACAGGGATGTTGGGTGAATAAATATTTTGGTACAGAAATGCAAACAATATGTGGTTCATCTCAAATAAAACCCATAGATCACCCGCCTAACTTTGTTAGCTTGGTAGGAAGTTAGTTATAATTACAATTAGAGTCTAAGACATATTTTCTAGTTTTTAACATATTCCATACAATCTTAATAGCATTATTCCAAAAACCAAGATCATATCATTAGTTTAAACCTATTCTATGCAGTGACTACTCAGAAAAAGTAAATAGTATCTTCTCTTAATAGATATATGTTCTTTTGCACCATAGATTATCTTTACAGTAGTAACCTGGTAGTAATTTGACTTTCAAAATTGAACTGCTCCTGATAAATCTCTTAAAAAGTCTTTTTTATATGTAGTAAAATGTTTAAGAAACATTAAAAAAAGAACAAAAAGATAAAATGAGAAACAGAATATGAAATAAATTAGTTTAAGACCTTGGTATTATACCAAGGTCAGGAAGACAGTTCAGTAGAATTCAAATTATTACTTTATTGCTGTTCTTTACTTTGGGAAAGATGTATGTATATTTAACAAGTTGCATATATAGTGCCAAACAAATGTCTTCAAATTTAAGAACAGTGCCCATGGGAGGAAAATCAACCTAACAAGAAAGAAAGAAATATTAATATTTTTAATGCAAGAAACCTTAAAAGGAAGGAGTTATGTCCTTGTATAAGAGTATATATGTGTGTGTATAAATATATATATATATATATGAAGTATATTGATATATGAATATACTTAGCCACAACATAGCTGATATTCTAACAATAAAATACTAAACTGTGATTTTATGTATATTTCTTTTTAGAAATATACAAAGGGAATTCAGGGAAATATAAAATTTAATGCAATGAAAAAATATGTATTTACTTTTTACATGTTTAAAAATGTAAAAAGACAAAAAAAAAGGAAGGAATAAAGAGATTTGCAGCACAGCAAAAAATGACCACAAAGTCACATTTGTCTTCTCTGCAACTGGCCTGGTCTGACTGTGCTTCAAAATTGTACTGGGCATTCTGGCATCATTTTTATGAAGGTAAAAATTGGATAACTTGACATCCCAAAGGAATTTAATATAATAATTGGCTTTACATGTGAATATACCCCCAGTTTCATCGTATTTATGAAAGGAGAAAGACAAACTTGACTTACAAATGTGGCTGTCCTTATTTGAAATTACTTAGCCTATGGAATAAATAAATTGTAGTGGACAGAATTTAAGGTTGCACTCATGGTCCCTGACTCCTGGTTTTCCTGTCCTTACATGACTCTCTCCCCTAAAGCATGGGTGGTAAATATGACTTGCTTCTAAGCTCCTAGCTCTAGCATATGCAAAGGGGATGAGATATATGTAGTTATGTATATGCAGTTACACGATTATGTGGCATAAGATGAAGTGCCATCTTGCTGGAGTCTCTCAGTCTCTTGTTGACTATGAAGATGGAAATTGCCATGGGGTGGGCTGCCTGTGTTGGGAGACTCATAGAGGAAAGAACTGAGGGAGCCTATAGGCTGATGGCGTCCTCTGTCCAACAGTCAGCAAGAAATGAAGCCCTCAGTCCTGCAGCTGCCATCTTCTACTATGCGTTCCATCTAACATGAGTGGAACTAATATTTTTACGAAATAAAAACTGAAATACATGTTTCCATATAAATCTCCTCTTAAAGATAAAATGAAGTAGTGAAAGGATATTTGAAGGTAGTGGTGCAAAAAAGTGGTGCCAATAGGAAAGGACAAATTGTAAGGGAACAAAAATCTCTTTTAGTTGTTAAAAGAACAATAATGTTATGAATGTGATCAATTAACAGATTAAGCTGATAATGTAATAATAAGCAAGACAGTATTAATAGTAAAATTAGGATTGTACCCCATCATTACTTGGATCCAAACTAACTCTATCAATGTGGTTCCGGAGACTTCTGTCATCTTCTGTCTCCCTTGCTTATTTAGGAATCAGTTTAACTCAGTCTAATATTAGGCATTGGAGATTGAGGTTTGGAAATAAGTTGTTGGTGTTCTGTAGTCAAGGGCTAAAGCTTTTGGAACGTTTTTGATGCCCGCAATGCTATTGCATGGTTGGCTCTTTAAATGCTACCTGTGAAGGTCAGTTGCTTGACTGTGTGGGCCTGGGTCTGTGGCATAACTGGGGCTTCACAACTCTCTATTCCATGTCTCTAACACCTGCTTTTGAAGAGGTAGAAAAGTGTAGAATCTCCCTGTTCTAAACTTCAGTTGGAAAACCAGTGTGCCTGCTTACTTTTCTCATTATTTCCAACCCTTGCTAAGGGTTCCATGGCTGCTGGTCACCCTGATTGATGCCATCCTGTAATTGGAATGTCTTTTTAATGCCTATATAGAATTGGTTTCCAGTACCCCTCCCCGACCCTGGTTCTTCCTCACCTTTATAGTAGCTTCTCCCCAGAAGTCTGCTTTCTCTCTCTTAGATCATGTTCCTTTTTCTTTCATATCTCTGTAGCCAGTGCTGTGTGGTATATTCTTTCCTCATTTTGGAATTCAATATGAGGGACACATCTTTCGGATCATCAAAATGCAATGAAGGACTTATAACAGTTTTATTTTATGGAGTCTTTTTTTTTGCCCCTTGGATTATGAATCCAATGATTGAAATATGAAAATCAATGAACCTTGCACTTGAAATAATTATGCTCTAATAACTTTCCCAAATAAAAAAATTACACTGGTTCCCCTGAAAGTATTCTTACGCTGTAGTATTTTCCTCTTAAAACCTTTAATAATTACACATAGCCTATTGATGAAATAGGATATAAACATTGTTTCTGATGTTTTGCTTCTGTTTCTTTTCCCATACTTTTGCCTCTCCCAAAAGATACACATACACACTTTCTCCCTCTCTTCTGTTTCCTGAGGTGCCACCCATTCCTTAAGTCCTGTTTCATTTTCCAATTTCACCATGAAGCCTTTCCTGATTTACTTAAGTAAATATTCTATTTTTCTTTCAGTTTTCATATCTTTCTTTATACCTCTGTTACAGTATTTTTGTTACTCTTTCCTTATATAGTCGTTTCTTTTCTTCTTTATTTGATCATAGGATATCTGAAGGCAGGGGTTGAGCTGGTCTGATGTTTATGTTACTTAGGATCTAGATCAGTAATAGATATTCAATAGATGTGTGTGGGTTTAAAACAAATTAACCCTCTTTAGCCATGGTTGAGGCCCTGCCAACAATAAGCTGATGTTATTTTAAAAGGAGATATCCATTACACTTGTTCATGAAAGATTCTTCTCCTGTACTGTATGTGACAAAATGAGAAGGTAAAGGTAAAATAGTGGCCTTTCCATGAAGCTAAATTTATTCAACTCAAAAAAAGCCTTTTATTTTGTGTTCTTGCTCTTTCAATTTGTTGAAAATTAAAATTTCTTCTCTCTTTATTGTGGTGGGAAGTTATTGATTGTTAATAAAGCTTTAGAGTCTCTAATAGTCTGTCTCATTTTTTGCTGGTCTGTGAAATCAGAAGTCTTAGGAACTGCTGATCTAGGTAGGGTGTTTGTACATTCCAGTATAACCAAACAAAAGGGTTAAGGGATTCTGGTGAAACCACATAAGGAGAAAAGAACAATGGACGAAAATGTAGGAAAACTGATGCCAGCCCTAACAGATCTTTCAACTACTTATGTAACATTGGTCTTGGCTTTATGCAATTAAGATGAGTAAAACTGCCCCAGGTACCTTTTGAGGTAGATGTGAGACACAAGTAAGTAATCAGGTTGTGAAATGTTTTTGTTTCCAGTGTAGTTTACAAGCAAGGGATTGTGTAGTGCTAGTTATTGATAGTGGTTTTTTGTGTCTTTAGTGTCAACTGTATTTCCTTTAGAGCCCTTTATTCACAACCCAGAAACAAGTCCATGATTTTCCAGGTTTTGAATTACAAATGATTCCTCATCCTTCTAGTGACATTGGTTTGATTATCGTAAACTGTTCAGCAGGATTTTTATTGTCAGTTTAAAATGAAATAATAGCTTAAGCATCAGAATGCCGGTAGTAGATATTTGTATAAGTGATTTCAGCTGAAATGATATACAGACGCCATTTGTATTTTGGGAGGCTCTGGTCATGTAAGAAGCGAACTTTTAAGTCTGAAGCATACTTATGCAGATATTCTATATGAAGGGTTATTTCTGCAATGCAAAATTGTCTTTCACTTTGTATGAACAAAACCACGACAAATGGAACTGATTGTGTTAATTCATTAAGTGACTACGTGTCCACTGTGTATAAAGATATGTTGCCAAAATATTGGATTGTGGGACTACTTGTGAGATTTGAGAGCAGAGTAGGGTTAGAGCTAGAAGGGTAAAATTGGCCGCTGTATTAGTCTGCTTTCATGCTGCTGATAAAGACATACCTGAGATTGGGAAGAAAAAGTGGTTTAATGGGCTTAACAGTTCCACATGACTTGGGAGGCCTCACAATCATGGCGGAAGGCAAGGAGGAGCAGGTCACGTCTTACCTGGCTGATGACAGGCAAAGAAAGAGAGCTTGTGCAGCGGAACTCCTCTTTATAAACCACCAGATTTCATGAGATTTACTATCCCAAGAACAACACTGGAAAGACCTACCCCCATGATTCAGTTACCTCCCACCAGGTCCCTCCCATAACACTTGGGAATTCAAGATGAGATTTGGGTGGGGACACAGCCAAACTATATCAGCCACTTATTCTTCTCTTCTGTGTCACTGTCATTTTAAAAAAGTGATATTACCCAGGCCACACATAATATGTTAAAGTTGAGAAAATTTGTCTTTTGCCCTATCTTCCCTTAATGCCTTAATGTAGTCTCCTACAAGCAATCAGTATTTCCATTTTTTTTACCTCTCAGGCCCAGTGGCCTCTGCTACTCTCTGACTTTGTACAGACTGCTAATGAGATACCACCAGTCTCTTCCCTCCCAGGAAGTTACTGTTACAGGCTCCTGAGTGAATCTTTTATCTTTTACTTCTTGTCTAATAAAACCATACTTTTTGGAGCTGTTGATCTCAGGTAGGTGTTAAGAATATAGCAGTAAAATAAATTCACATTAGGATGCCATTGCTAATAGCTGATAATGAGGTAGGCATCCCAGGTTTTATTTATAAGACCAAAAAATGGAGTGGACAATGTGAGACTCACAAGACAGGGATTTAGATAGGGATCTTTCCTGAAGCCCCTGAAATTATCCTCTGGAGATCAACTTAATCCCACATATAATGGGACCTCTCTTTCTAAATTAAAATTTTGATGGGTCACTGCATTATATGCAGAGATATTGCTCTGAATCAAAAGTAAATTTTGTCTGTAGAGAAGATTTTTAAACTGAATGCAAATCCAATCTAATCCATCTGAAAAGGCCAAATGAGAGCTCTACCTGAGATTAAAAATGGTTGGTTGAAATAGGGCTCTGGTCCACATCCATTTAAAACAAGTAATGAAACATCAATTAATACAAACATGGAATGAAGGACAGGAGAATTCATGGTTTTGGATGTATGAAGTCCTTAATTATCACTTACCAAACACATATTAATCACGGGGTGACACTAGGATTTTATAAATGAGAGACATGGTTCCTGAACTAAAGAAGCTCATTCTCTAGGGAGCAGATCAGCAAGTAGAAAATTATTTTATAAATGTATGAGAAATGCTCTCTTAGAGGTAAGTCCAAGATATTCTGAGAGCTCAAAGTAACACCTAATGTAGACTGGGAATGGAGAGACATAGGGCATTATTTTGGAAAGCTTTTATTAGGTAAATTAACATTAATTGAGTTTGGAAGGCTGAATAAGGATTAAAAAGATGAATAAAAAAAAAAGACCACTCCTACTGTCTTGTTTTCTATCTTAATTTGAAAATCGTTAACCCTGAATTCACTCATTTGTTTGTTTGTTTTTAAAGTATTTTCTAAACTCACATGTGTATTAAAGGATAAATTAAAGGTTGAAAAAGCAACTACAATAAACTATAAAAAGCTTTAACGTTCCTTTTGAATGCTCAACTGTCTGTGCATTTTGGTAATTATGGGCTCAATTACCATGTGTATATTCCTACCAGTCCCACAAATGGTTAAAGGAGAAGAGCATAGTAAGTGCAGCCAGAGACTATTTAAAGTGGTTCAGCATTCATTAACTACAAAACCTCTAAATTAAAACAAGCGAGATAAATTGTGAACATGAATTCAAGACACAGGAATGGATGTGCAATACAAATCTATTTGAGGTTCTTATACCATAGTGGTGATGTGCTAGGGGGTTATAGAAACTCTGGGATAAAATACATGTATCTCTGGAGAATCTATTTTACTGAAAAGTTTGGGAATATAGTTAATAGTAAAACATACAGATACACAGCAGTCCATGATGGATTGATATATCACACACACACACACCCACACCCACACCCACACACACCCATACACACCCTTCTTTGGTTTATTTGAGTAGAACAGTTTGAAAAAAATGTAACAGACTAAAAAGATACAGAAGAAAATAGCAAAACTATCAGGTATTTTATAGTCTTCAGTGAACTTCCTGTTTTTCATTGTATAAATGTGTTCAAATATGCTATCAGATTCAGAGCACAAATCCTGACTCATAACTCATCTCTCACTCCTTATAATTGCTACTCTTTAAAGGTCTTTTATAAAAGAACATTTAACTTACTCCACTCAACTCTCTTTTGGCTGACATTTGCTTTCACTCCCTCTTTGTCATTTTCAGTCATCACAAAGGCTTCCGGAAAAGGTATGAAAAAAGAAACATAAAGGAGGACTGTTCAGCTGGTGTCAAAGGACTAACTCTTGGCCTACATTTTTCATTTTTCAGTGAATTACAACATGCAGGACTTTAACAATGACTCTGAATACGTCTGGAACATTTTAAGGAACAAAATAAAAGTGGGGATAGCCACTTCACAATCCCAGATCCAAAAAGCTACTTGTTATTTTAGGCAGATTGAAACAAGCTTTAAGTGGGCAAAGGGCTGAAAGCAGAGTATTTTCACAGTCACTGAATTATACGTATTAAAAATGTGACTTCTGTTGAATGTGAATTATATCTCAATAAATCTGTTATAAAACAATATATAACAAAAAATTATGAAACAAACAGTAAAATTACATATTGCTCTACCTCATAAGAAATTACAAGATTTTTTTTTAAGTTTACTGTTCTCTTAGGGGGGTTCTATGAGTTTGGATAGTATGTGCTATGGATAAAGAAACATGTACAAAATGGTTTACTTGCTATATTGCAACACTACCTAGTTTTATATTGCAAACCACTAGGCTCCATTTGGAAAACATAATTTCATATTTCATCGATTGCTTTTATTATTACTTTATCTAATTGTAGACTTAAAAAACAGAGCTTTGAGATCTCTTAATTTAATCTTTTTGTTTTACTTATAAGGACCCTGTAATTTAGAGGAGTTAAACGTCAACATTTCAGAACATGACTAATGGATCTGGGTTTAGATGCTGGGAATAACCTCATTCCCATCTGGGATTGTAAAGTGGCTATTCTCAATTTTATTTTGATCCTTAAAATGCTCCAAATGTATTCAGAGTCATTGTTAAAGTCCTGCATGTTGTAATTCACTGAAAAATGAATGAAGTCCAGCGAATATAGCACTGGACTGGGTGAAAGAGATCTAAATTTAAGTCTTAGAACTGTCACTTATCAGCTGTCCCATTTATACTTATGAATGTGTTTAATAGTTGAAGCAAAGTTCAAATACTGGCTGTCATTATTGATAAATAAAGAACTTCCAATTTTTTATGGGGAAATTAACATTAAATTGCCCAAACGATGTATGATTCTCATCATATTAGTGCAACATGGATATCAATTTCCCCTAATTTGTTCGAATTCCAGTGCTATCATCTCTTAGCTGAATTATCTCTTTTGTTTTAGGGAATGAAGATTTGTCATTTTCAATCCCTAGTATACTAGCTCTTCATTTGAGAATTGTCTTTAAATTATAGAGATGAAATCATGTTATAGATGAGCCAAGTCATCATGAGGTCACCTACATACATCTACTCCGTAAATCACAGCTTTATTTTGAATTTAAATGTTATTAAAGCCCACTGGTCCAGCATACATAAATGGGAAAAGTTTTAGACGTTTACATTGGAAAGGATAACTTATTGGTTTAAATCCTCATTGACACAGTGATACTTATTCTGCCAGTTTGTGCATTGCATACTATATCAGCATAAGGAGAAAATCATTAACATTTATTTGACCATGCCATGAAAGGAAGCAAGCAGCTTAGTTATCCCTGAAAATAAAATCAGTGCAAATTTTATTTGAAAGATTGGACTGAACTTCACTGATAGAGCTACTTTGCAATGAAGATACATCTATGTCTTAAAAGAAACATCCTGTTCATAATCTGTAAATTTCAGAAGTATGTGAAAGAAGACTAAGTACATGATGACTTGCAGTGTATTAGGTGCTAGCATGTTGCTGGGATGATGTAGGAGGTACAAAGGCTAATCATTTCATTCAGGAGTATTCCCTTGGAGGGTTAGGAGTGTTAGCAGAGTGGCATCACTTTCAAGTGTTGTGCATGTGTGTGTTCTCAAATGCTCAATGAAATGTTTGTGTGTGTATTTATGTATACATAATATTTCATTGAACATTAAACATGTTAATTAAGCAGTAAAAATGTTAATGCTAAACATTCACATTAAACACATGAAAGCACAATAAAATCTTCTAACAAATTATCATAACTAAAAGTATTATTTTATGCATATCTTAGTATTTCAGAAGCCCTCACAATTTTCATAAATGAATGAGAATAGTGGATATTTACTGAATACACCAAAGAAGTTAGACATCAAAGACTCTTAATGCAGGATATTGCCATCAATTGTTTTGACTAGTTTAAAACTTTTATAGCTGTTTGAGTCATTTATCTTTGGAATTGATCACATTGGCCAATTTTCTTCATATAGCATTGCTATCAATAAATATTGATAAACTCATGTTGATTTTCTTTAATCAATCATAATTCATTGCCTCTGTATTTCTTTAGTTTCAGTTCTTGTTTGTTGTTATTTTGTTTTCTTGTCTCACCCTTCTTTGTATTGACATTCTAGTATTGTTTACAATGGCTTTCCCTCTTGAAATATTTCACTAACTAGGCTCCCTAGGGCATATTTATTTATTATAGTTTCTTTTTTTTCAAACATCATCTTAGTTGTGTTCAGTCAAATCAGTATAGTTAGCTGATTCTCTCAATACTCTTTATTGTCATGAAGATAATGTTTGATTCTAGAGTTTTTAACTTACACCTCTATTTTACTTTCCCCTCACATGCACACAGAGAAATAATCCCTTCAAAGCTCACATGTTGAATGAGTGTATACTGAGAGAAGAATTTCCTTGGAAACAGTAAATATGGTAAGCCTTTGTATCAATTGGTAGATTGACAGCTGTTTCTCTGTAGAAGTTGTCAGTTTATTTCAGATCACTTTGCACGTTGTTAGTAATACAATGCACAAAAAAGTCAGAATTGCTTCACTGAATACAGTAATGAGGACAAGAAAATGTAATGTTTTTTCTCACAGAACAAAGCATTTGTTTTGAAACCTTAAGAATTTTACACTGGAGTTTGAGATTTTTCTTGGTCATTTCATTTCATAAGGGATTTGCATTCATTTAGATAGATTTGATGACACAAAATTAATTCCCATTTATTTTTGTTTCCTTGTTATTAACTAATATAAACTAATATAATGTTTGCTGATGCTTTAAAACAATTGGATTCTCACTGGATCCAAGTACAGTCATAATT
This sequence comes from Cacajao melanocephalus, assembly GCA_963573385.1. NCBI lineage: Eukaryota > Metazoa > Chordata > Mammalia > Primates > Pitheciidae > Cacajao > Cacajao melanocephalus. Next base: position 71,750 of record CAUYLG010016615.1, on the reverse strand, counting down.
CATGCTTATACAATGATAAAGTTTCTTGAGTGCTTGTGAATATGATAGATTAAAAATCAATGAGAAATTATTCATTTTTATGTACTTCATAGAGGATACATATGATACATGTTATATTAGCAAACAAGATAGACTCCCTCATGTTTGTAATAGTAATTTCATAGACTTTTCAAGTTAATTTCTTGGATTTATCCAATTGTAACTTTTCTCCCTTTTCCATCTTTATTATAAATGATTGCCTAGGTTCTATCTTTTGACTAATTTGATGAAAGAGAGCGTCTCCTTGTTACAATAAATCTGTAGTTTTAGAAATACTTTAAAATGTCAAACAAGATAGTTGCCTATACATTACTAAATCATCAAAAAATATGTAATTTTAATGAACACCTAACCAATTAATGAACAGAGAACATTACAAAACACTGCTATCAATCTAGTCTCTATACTCATGTTTCACTGGTCTAAAGTAGAAGGCCAGATCAAAAGTGTTATCTAGATTTAAAGACTGGCACAAATGATAATGAGGGCTTGGCTCTTGGAATTTAAAGTTCGTGGGTTTTGGTCTATGTGACCCCTTCATTTTGATAGCTCTTCATCTGACTGGCCTCCATTAAGAACAGTTGTTTTAAGCTTAAATTATGGAGACCCCATAAGGGCATGTCTACTGAGAATGATAACTTACTTCTCCCATTTATTCCAATACAAATTAATAAGAACTTTCATTATAAGATTTTCCCCCCTAAAGTTGGAGAATGATATTTTCTTTAATATCGTTCACCAGTTCAATACACTGAAGTACAGTGTTGTTTGCCAGACCTAGTCAGAGCTAAGTAACGTGTCTTGGGTCCAAAGTTCTCGGTTGCCTCATTAACTAGCTCTGAAAATGTCCTTTCATTCTTGGGGTCTTAGGTGATTTGTGAAGCATACTTTCTAGCTTGCCACATATCTTATCTCCTTAACACTCCTTCCTAATATCTCTGCAGTTGGAAGTGGAACTACTAATTAGTATCCCATCAATGTTGAGCAATTTCCAGGCAACGGGAGAGGTGGCATGGTGCGGTGCTGAGAGTCTGGGCCTCATGCAATATGCAGTGGGACGGGGGCCATCTGGCTCACAGGCACATCGTAGTACTGCATGTTCTTACTATTAAATGCAAGAGTCCCTAAGCTACTGTGTATACACCCCAGGCAGGGTCTGGGCCACACCAGACATTTCTGTAACTCTATGATGCTATGCATCTCTTTACCTGTTGTCCCTTATGGAATTTACCAAAAGTTAGCAGTGTCAGGTGTCTCACAAAACATCAATAGGACAACAATTATCATTACAGGCCTTTGAAGTCTCCCACAAATGTGGAACTTCTCTTGATGTAAAGAGAGTTGAAGGAGCACCATCCCTGTCTACTTTGAAGCTAGTAGCCTGAATTCCTTCCCTTTTTTGTCGCTTAGTTGGATGTTTTTGCTTCTTTATTAGGAGAGGGCCTGGGACTCCCTCCTGTAATTGTAGCTTTACTTATGATTCAGTAGAATAGCCAACAAAATTGGGAAAGAGCCCATCGTCTGTGACAGAAGGATGAGGTGGGGCTTACCAAGCCATCCTGATTCCCCAAGCTCTAATTTGGAGTATCTTTAATGTTAGCATTGCTAAGCTATCACATTATGTAATCCACATTAGTTTTGAGTTAACAGTTAGGTCCAACTGAAGTGGGACTTTACTTGGCACTGTGGTCTAAGGATAACCCTGGGAAGGAGATGGACACTCTTGCTGGGAACCTTCACCTAGAGTCCTCCAAGAAGAGAAGGAAGAAAGTGAAAAGGTTAGTAAACCTATGGCCAGAAGGCCGTGCCTTCTAGGCTTCCAGGCCCATGGTCATTTTTATGAATGCTATCATAGCTAAAGAATTATAGAGGAAACACTTAGGCCATATTCAAAGTCAGCCCTGTATCAATACCCTGGTCCCAACTCTTCATAACTTGGGTGTTACACCCAAATGCCCCAGCATAGGGATGCACACATCTTAGAAGCTTTGAGTTGATGTGTGGTCCTGTAAGGCAGAGATTTGGCAGAGCTGGCAAACCTTCTTTCTTAACATCCCACTCCTTAAATTACATGTGTTTTCCCAGAAGTTTTCCCTCAAATTCCATGATCAAGTGACCTTGATCCTAGTGGTAGTAGGCTATCTAGGTAGCCTGGTGGTCTCATCTTTACATCAGTCCTTCCTTGTTCTGTACTTATCAGTCCTATTGACTCTTCCAAACGCTGGCCAGAACAAATCATGTATTTCATGTTTGAGAAATGGTGACAATACATAGGACTTGGCTTATGTTACTATTAGTTTTGTTTACTCTTGTACTCTCAAAGAGGCAATGAAGAAGCCGTACATAAAATATTCTTTAAGGGCATAAGTCCCCAGTGTCTTCTTTTGCTACTCTTGAAGTCTGCACACCCAAATTTGGTGGTCTCTGAAGCTTGCGCAAAGTGGGACATCTGCCAAGCCACTTGGGTTTTCTGCCGTTTATACTATTTTGGGTCAGAATGGAGTATGTACTGCTAGTTTCCACCTATTACCACCTAAGGAATTTTAGGTGTATTCTGTCAGGCTGTATTTCTTACTGCATTTTTCAGGCTCAATTTTTATTGCAGCAGACCTGGCCATGGCCTACCACATATAACTGTCCTGGATCAGTCTCTAGAAAGTGAATTCAGTGGAATTGCTTTTAAAAAAAATTTCAGTCCCTGAAACTGAAATTGGTCAGCTATACCTGGGGCACCACACTTGGGCTATGCTGGAGATGAATGCATTCTTGATAAAATGAGGAAGGGAAGAATGCTGGAAGGCAACCAAGCAAGTATGAAGAGCCCTGCTGGCGGATGAGGGGTGCTGACAGGCGTTTTTAGGCTCAAGGTTTTCACCCAGGTTCTGGCCATGATGTTCAAGATTCTAAATTCTAAGTTCTACCCAGTAGCTGCACTAAATTCTACCCAGGCTTCGGTGCTTACTTTTTTCTCTAAAGTAGGTAGGAAAATAGTGTCCACTCCTTTTAATTCTAAATGTTAGATGTTCTTAATGCCACTAGAGTCACAGGCAAAGGAAATATCTTTTCTAATTTTATAAACACACCTTTATTCAGAAGCATGGTTTAGGGTGGGTTCTGTGGTCAGCATTATTTAAGTTTTACTGGCTACACTAGCTTAGTAAAACACCCAATGCATTAGTAATGTCATAATACTTAAATCTGCTACATTAAATGCACATATTTCACTATGTGTCATTATTTTCAATCATATACAATAGATGCTTTCTTGCAGTACAATTTTTCAATCATTAATTTTACATTTTTGCAACCTACTAAAGAATAAAATGTGATATAAATACACATATGCACATATAACACACACGCACACAACGCCTACTAGGACTAGACTAACAAGAAGAATTAAGGCACGGCAGTCTTAAAAGCATTACTCCAGCTTGAAATTTAATATGCTGCGTTTATTTTCTTATAGTCGGGGATTAATGGGACTCTACACTTATGGGAAAACTTTATGTGTGTTATTTAAGCATATAATTTTATTTTCTCAACAAATGAAACAGTGGCCATTAGAAGGTGGGAATAACTAGAAAGAAATGAGCATAGCTTTGCAAAAAGGGAATGGAAAAGATAGACTTCTTTTAGCTGAGATAATTAAAAAAATAGGTAAGAAATACTTGCAAAGGTTATTGCCCTCTTGTTACTTGACATCCTCCTCCTTCTCAGCTATATGCACTTCTGATTTTTCCAAGTATTTTTTTTTTCAGTTGGAAAATTTTGGTTGCTGGGGTAAAAAGATTTCTATTATTGTATGATGGCATTAAAATGGATTATTATCATCCTTTTCTTTATTATATGTATCTATGTGGAAGCAAATGGAAATAAAAGGATTTGCCATTTGTAGAAACCAAATACCTAAAATGACTAATAAGTTTTACTGTTTGTAAACTTGAACTAAAGTTGAAACAAAATCTTTTTTTTCCCCAGTCCAACAATTCCTTTTTTGTACTTAAAACTTTTTATGTTCTACTTTCATCAACTGGATTATTCTAAAAATATTCTTCATCTCTGAATTGATACTCTTCCTGTGGTTTGCAGTGAAATCAGATTTTCTCTAAGGTGCAGTCATACTTGATGAACCAATTTGGAGAAGTAAATGCTGAGGCCATGAGGACTGAGCACAGACAGGCTGCATTTATTGTTTTAACCAACTGAAACTCACTCAGGTTTCTTCGGCATTTAACAATATGCAGTACTTTCTTGCAAAGAAATTAGATATAAATAGTATGTGCTTTAAGAATATAACTTGATTAGCATTACTTTTAAACAACTGAATCATTTTACAATTCATCTGTTTTTCTATTATCTGGGTCACTTTATATGTAGGAATAACACTATGTTAAAAATAGTGCCTTATTCACTGTACTGCTAATCGACATCCTCCCTCTATCTCTGTCTTTACTTATCTGTGTCTCTCTGGCCTCCTGTTTTTCTAGTCTCATATCTTTCTGGTTTTTCTTTCCTTTGAGGCTGTGATCTCTTACTAGCATTCTCCAACCTCTTCTCTCTGGTGAAATTCCTGAGTATTTGTCTAGCTGCTCTCAACACAACACTTGATATATCAAAAAGGTATGAAATATGTTCTGTGAGTGGGCTTAGCATAGTAGAAAACCTAGCATTGAGGTCAATTGGCTGTGTATAGGCAGCCCAAGGGTGCCAGCACAACTGGTACAATATGTGGTAAACAAAGCAAAGACACAACAAGGTAGTAAAACCTGAGCTACATTTAGAGACAGAACAGCTAAGAAGTATTTGTTCAGGCACCATCCACAAGAGAAGCTGAAATATCACTGAAGTTAAACATAGTTATTTAAGCCAACTTTCCACACATAACTACTTACATAACTAGAAAAATTTAAATTGTCTATACTCCTGCCAAATTAGACAGTGCCTTTAAATGAAAAGAAAAGAATAAAATAAAAGCCTTTTCATAGTGCTGATACCTAGGCTAAACCTTAAAAACATTTTTTTTATTGTGGTAAGAACACAACTTGAGATCTACCCTTCTAACAGATTTTTATGTATTACAATACAGTATTGCTAACTCTAGGCACCATGTCGGGCAGCACATCTCTAGAACTGATTCACCTCACGTAATAAATTTTACACACATTGATTAGCAACTCCTCATTTCTTTCTCCCTCTAGCCCCTGTCAGTCAACATTCAACTCTTTGCTTCTATGAATTTGACTATTGAAGATGCCTCATATTAAGTGGAATCATGCACGATTTGCTTTTCTGTGACTCGCTCTTTTCACTTGGCATAATATTTTCAAGGTTCATCCATGTCCCAGGCATTATTATAGTGCACTAAAACCTCAAAGTCCTGGCCTCAAGCCCTCCTCCCTCCTCAGATTTCAAAGGTGCTGTGGCTATAGAGACTGGGACTGCAAACGAACACCACCACACCTAGCTCCATGTTGTCTCATGCTGAGGAATTTCCTTCTTTTTTAAGGCTAAATATTATTCTATTGTATGTATATAACACTTTTTCCTTATCTATTCATCGGTCGATGGTCATTGAGGTTGTTTTTACATCTTGGCCATTGTAAATATAGCTGCAGTGATTTTGAAGTGCTGATGTCTCTTCAAAATCCTAATTTTACATTTTTGCAACCTACTTGCAGTTGTAGGCTGCCAAAGTCAGAAGCTATAGTCTGCTTAAACTCTGATCTTGACTAACCCCTGGTCTACTGTCGTTTACTTGGAAGGAGTGGGTTTCATAAAATCTAATTTAAATCTGAATTTAATTTCCTTAATATGTCTCCCAGGAAGCACTCTGGTTTATACAGTTACAAAAGAAAAGTAAGAAGTGACAAGAGAATAAGAAACACAGAAAAGTGGCTTTGTAGAATTTTTTTATATAACCAGATTCTACTTAACCAGTAGACAAGACTTAGGAAGCAAATTTGTTTTTATATAGTATTTTTGTCAACAAAAAGTCAGTCTCTTTCCACCCCCTAAAAATGTGAAACAGACCTTTAAGAAATATAATTTTAAAATGGTAATATGGTATTAAATTTCCAAGGTGCCTGCACGTATCTGTGAAGCTGTGAGTAAAAAAAGCCCAGTTACTGAGAGCTTGGAGGATAGTGTATATAGCATTGGCATCCCTGAGATCTGTGCATTCTTTGCCATAGGCAGGGAATGAACAAGCATAGCTGCATGTTAAGAAAGAAATTATTTTACCCTTTTTCCTATTTTCCATAACACTCAGATGTTGGAATTTATGAGAGGTATGGATGCAAGAGAGGGATGTGGTGGTGGAAACAAGATCAAGAAACTGTATTTAGAGAAGGAGATATGCAAAATCTATATCTATGTTCTACTGGCAGGCAAAGAAATAAAGAACAAAGATGGACCAGAAATTGCATAAATATTTTTAAGTATGGTGGTACATAAAAACAAGCATATTGTAAGTTTTCCAACTTGTGGCTATATTAGTCTATGATGGTATCTATTTTAAGACTTGAACTAAAGCAAGCTATATCAGTCTTGTGGAAGAAGATGAAAAACAAACTGAGGAATGAACAAAAAGTTCAGAGTGAAATTGATTGTGAAAATAAAAATCTGGGCATACAGTTTTGAGATGTAGGTAGTGTTTCCATGAATTTTAGTTATGCTTTTCAGAATGACAGATATCCCATATCTGTCAGTTCAGAAATATTTAATGAGTACTTACTAGCTACCAGGTACTGTTTTAAGCAGTGAATAATTCAGAATTTCTGCATCCATTTTCAGGAGTTGAGAAGTTTTTGTATACGCCCACACAAATACATACACATATACGTAAATATATATGTAAAATAGGACATACAATTGGAGGTGGCCACTTTGTCACAGCGAAGAAAGGTATCTCTGAAAAAATTGAGTTGGAACTTGAGTAATGTGCAAAAATCCTGGAGAATAGCATCCCTAACAAATGGAACAGCAAGATCAAAGGCCCTGGGAATGCGAACGACCTTTGCCTATTAAAGGGACAGAAATAAAGACAGTATGGCTAGAGTATAGTGAATGTGGAAAGAGATTAGATCAGAGAAGTAGGCAAGGGCCAGAATACACAGGAACTGAGGAGCCACGATGAAAGTTTATTCTGGTTATAATGGTATGCTGATGGTATGAAGAAAAGAAGAATATTGTGTTATAAATTCAGAAAAACACTGTAGAGGATGGATCATTGGGGAGAGTGGGAGACAGGGATATCTGCTGGGAAGTTAATGTAATGTTCCAGGTGAGAGGTAATGGTAGTTCAGACTAGGGTTCTAACAATGGAAAAAGTGAGAAATGACCCAATAGGTGATGTGTATTTATTTGAGATAGAGACAGAAATAATTGGTAAATTGGTAAATTGGTTGTTGAGTGTAAGGGGGGAATATAAAACAGTACTCAATGATCAATCCAAGTTTTTAGGTTTGAGAAACCATGTGGATAGTGGCCATTTTGGTGAATGTTTGAGGATAAGTACACTTAACAGAGTAGAAAGTGTGTCCTACTTGGGTTTTATTAGGATGCAGTGGTGATGACAAGTTGAGTAGTTTATTAATCTGTAGCAAAGGTGAATTGACTAGTCTGGAGATATGACTTGGAGGATCCTTGGCGTAGATATTATTTTAAGCCATTTTGTGGGAAGAAAAGTCACCAAGGGGAGATGGCACTAAGAAAAAGGTTGAGGGGAGACGGCACTAAGAAAAAGGTTGAGGGGAGTCCTTTAAGGCAATCCAAACTTTACAAGTCTTACAGGGGAGGAGGAGCTAACAAAGGCAACTGAGGAGGTGCAAGAAGTGAAGTAGCAGAAAAAACTGATAAGAATGTTTACCTAGTCATACACAGAGATTTTCAACAGAGAGAAAAGAATCAAACATGTCAAAAATTGTTGAGAAGTAGAAGATAAAGGTGGAGAACCATTGGTGACTTTTTGTCTTCTAAGTGATGATCTTCCCTCCTTGGACCAATGAACTTCCCTGTGTTGGTGGAGCCCTGAGTCATCCTTAAGAAAGCAATCCTAGTTCCTGGTCAGTATACATTCTCAGGTTCTCACTTTACCTAATTTACCTATTGCCTAGTGTTTGGCTTGCTTCTGAATATCTAGGGTGGCTATATGTGCCAGTTTGCTCAGAGAAAACTTAGTTAATGCTTTTTAAGTGTTTAATTTTATGACCAAAAGTGTTTGATCAATTACATGGTCACTCTTCAAACAATCCTATAAATCTGAAGCATCAGGGGCAAGGACTGGTTATAGGGAAAATATATTCTGCATGTAAAATGCAGAAGAGTATTTGCTGCTTTTCAGCTGAATCCTGTGAGGGCCACCGAGATTTGATGTAGTTCTTCTAGATGTAAGTTGACAGACCTGGCCAGGTACAATGAGATCGACTGCCCCAAACTGCATTTCACTGTATATAGCATTGAAGATTAAGAAAGAGAATAATCTTGTATTCATAGTGCTTGTCTGCAGGCTCAGGAGAGATCTCATTAGGTGTTCTCAGTTTGGTTCTGGATCGGTTTCAGTGTTTCCTAACCTTTTTCATGTCATTGCACATATTGAACATGATAATGTATCTTGTTGCTCAGTGGAGTAAATGTACCAGGCTATGACTTGCCTGGAGGATACAAGTACTCAGTACATATGTAAGCCATTCACAGCACATCAGTGTGTCACAGCACATTACCGGGATGGCTGCATGAGAAAACATGCTCCTTAGGAAGCAGGTGAGATAGTCCTGAAGAATTTTACAAGAGGCAGGAAAAATAGCCTCTGTGATATAGGACTGAAAATGCCTGCTCATGAGAAAGTGGACACAGTATTTTCAGGTGGCGTCCTCATTTAATTTAGTACTGGGGGGAAATAATGCTGGTTGAAAAAGAAGGACATTTCAAATTAGAATTAGTAAGTATGGTCTATCAGCATTCTAAATTTTCTGTAGGTTGAGAAAATACATTGTTTCCAATGTCACTTGTTTAGAGAATAGTTTGTATTAATGGATTTCCACCCCTTCTAAGATAAGGTAAACAAAATTAGCACAGTCTAAATTTTTATAGGCTAGTTCTCTTCCATTTGTGTTTATGTTCACAGCTCTTGGATTACAAAGTAAAACTGAGGTAAACTGACTTCAACTGCATTCCTAACTACTTCTAATAATACTTCTATGGCCTGAAAATTGGCTTATTTTCTGAATTTGGAGAGTATCAGAACAGAACTGCAAAAATCTTGTCTTACTACACTTTGAATTCTTTAAAGTAAGGCTCAAGAGAAACGTATTGAATAATTCAACAACTTAATTCCTGAAGGACTATATACTGATTCCAGTAAAAGAGCCAGAACTTCATCTGGTAAAAGAACTCTAACCATAACAGCTGAGATTGAGCTGAAATAGAAGGTTGGGATGGGAGATAATTATTGAATGTTAATTAATCCACAGAAGTGAGATATTTCGAGTTTGCACTTTGGGATTTTAAATTTCAGCTTAATTTGCAAAAAAAAAAATACATTCAATTTATCACAGAAAATTTTACCATAGATGGGATTTTTATATTCAAACTTGAGACATTTCTAGAATGGTGATATTTTATTGTTGGGATCTTGATATTGCCTTTTGATCTTACTGCAAAATACCTGCTAGGCCCTATTGGACAAAATGGTTGAATGTAATTTAGCATGAGAAAAAACACAGACCATGACATTTTAGCCCTGAGTATGGAAGAGATATGTGACAGCAGGTGTCTGATTAACCTTTGCTCTAACATAATTTCTTCAGTAAGATGGTAACAGTCTTTTGCAACACTTAGTCTGCCTGTTTGAATCTTCTCACCTTCTCTATTCTTGGATCCGTGCTAGCTGACTGTTCTGTTGTTACTTGAAGAGATTCTCTGATTTTGAATTCAGCATAAAATTCAGACTAACGGCCCTTTTATCCAACTCTGTGTAACTCTTGGCTTTAGACTTACCTTAATATGGTCATCCCAAAGTACTTATTCTGGTATTTACTCAATTATTTAATTACGTGATATAGCTTTTTGCTTTAGTCTACCTCTGTGCTATTTTTTTCCTTGTCTTCCTTGATATATCCCAGTGCCCTTCAAGACTTAGCCCTGACACTGATTCTCCAGTTGTTCTACCATGGCCTGAGCTTTTTACTATGATTCAAGTCACAGCTTCGTGTTTGTGTTTATATCCAACCTGAACTTCTTGAAGAAAGCAGTTTGACATGGATAATAAAAATAATGTTTGTTATCAGAGTACATGGAATAGAAAGTTAATTAAGTCCATTATCTCAGCAAAGCAACATTTTGTCTCATTAGTGGTAAGATAGTAAGAAAATTTTTTTTAAATTATGGAATTTTAGATTTTTGAGATCAATTTATTTCATCGTTTTACACATATAATAGAACAATTGTTCTATATGTAATAATAGGGTACTAGAATTATCCAAGGCTTCTTCCCACCTTTTCCTTCTGTCTCATTCTGCAGAGCTGGGATACAGACTCATTCACCTGGCTCCAGAGCCTGAGGCCAAATCTCCTGGGAATCACTACCTCTGACAACATTGTGCTTTAGTCCTCATGACCTGTCTCTTCCTTTCATATATTTTATGAACTTATTCCCAAAGATGGGAGGCTGAGTTGCTTGAACTAAATTAAGGTAGTAAATACTGTCCAAATAGCAGAAGACAGGTGTCATGAAGCTCAACTCTTTACTTAAAAAAATTATGTTTTTTTTTTTACTTGGAATCTTATGCTGGTTAGATGAGACTTCAGATTTACCCATAGACTGGGAGGCTTGAACAAATGACATTTATTTCTCACATTTCTGGAGACTGAGAAGTCCAAGATCAAGGTGCTAGCAGGTTCAGTTCCTGGTAAGGGCCCTATTCATGGTTTGCAGATGGACACCTTCTCACTGTGTCCTCATATGGTAGAGATACACACAGATTCACACACACACACACACACACACACACACACACACATGCAAGTGAGAGACAGAGAGCATCAGTGATCTGGTCTCGTCTTATAAAGCCACTAATTCCATCATGAGGACCTCACCCCCCATTCCCTCATCTAAACCCAATCACCTCCCAAAAACCCTATTTCAGATGCTATCACATTGAGGGGTAGGGCTTCAATATATGATTTTGGAAGGATGCAAGTTAGTCCACAGCACTCCTTGATTATCAATATTCTGCAACAGATAAATTTGCTAACCATCAATGAACCTGCATTGACACATGATTAGCAAATAAGTTTTAAAGCAATGTAATTTAGGCCGGGCGCAGTGGCTTACACCTGTAATCCCAGCACTTCTGGAGGCCGAAGCGGGCGGATCACAAGGTCAAGAGATCGAGACCATCCTGGCCACCATGGTGAAACCCGGTCTCTACTAAAAGTACAAACATTAGCTGGGCATTGTGGCGTGCACCTGTAGTTCCAGTAACTTGAGAGGCTGAGGAGGAGAATCTCTTGAACCTGGGAAGTGGAGGTTGCAATGTGCAGAGATCGCACCACTGCACTCCAGCGTGACAGAGTGAGACTCCATCTCAAAAAAAAAAAATATATATATATATATATATATATATATATATATAATTTTAAAATGTTGGATTTTATCTATTATTTTTTTTCCTGCATCTGTTTACATGATGACATAACTTTTCTCCTTTAATCTTCTGATGTAGCAAATAGCATTAGTTTATTTTCTAATGTTAAATCAACCTTGCATTTCAAGGATAAATTAAGTTAGTTCTTCTATATTGTCCTTTTTAAAATTTTTTATGTTCATTTTGAAAATTTTTGTTTAGAACTTTTGTATGTATATTTTTGAATTAGAACTGAATGTTTCTTTTTCAGTATTATCCTTTATAGGTTTGTTATAAAGATTATGCTAGCTTCACACAGTGAAAAGAGCAGCATTCTGTCATTTTAAAATCTCTGGAGGAGCTTTTGTAAGATAGAAATTACTTGTTCTTAAATGTTTGACAGGAAAGTTTCAGGGAAGGTTGCCTATGGAGCAATAGGAAGACTGCAGTTTTTTCTTTTCTTTCTTCTTTAAACAGTTTGGTAACTTACATCTTTCTAGAAAAGACTGTTTTATCTAAGATTTTAAATATATTGCTTAAGTTATTTATAATACACTTTTATCTCTTTTAACAGTAGCAACATCTGTAGTTAGCTCATCTTTCTGAATTCCTCATACTGGTTATCTGTGTCTTCTCTTTCCATTGATTATTACTAGAGATTTTTCAGTTTAGTACTTTCAAAAACTGAGTTTTGGCTTTATTCTTTTATTATATGTTTATTATTTATTTTCTTCTTTTTTGAAGTGTTTAGGGTACTGTTCTTTTTCTGAATTCTTGATACAGATATGAAAATCACTAATTTTTAATTTTTCTTATTTTTCAGTCCATGCATGCAATGGGGTCTATAAATTTCCTTCTAAGTAGAGTTTTAGCTGTACCTGAAAATTTTTGGTGTTGCAGAGTTTTGTTATGGTTTAAAATATGTTTTATTTTCAACTATGATTTCTTTGAGCCATTAGCTATTTAATGGTTTCTTAGTGTTAAAAATATGTAGGTTTTCTAGTTTTCTGTTTGTTTTGATTTTAGTTGCATTGAAGCTAGAGAACAGTGTTTAACTTCAGTCCTTTGAAGTTTATTAAGATTTGTTTGTGGCCTACTAGATGGACAAATTTTGAATATATACAAAGTTATATATATAATATATATTTTATATATATCAACAATTGAAGAATACACATTTTTTTCATCTTTCTCTAGGAAATATGAATTTAAGTATTGATTGGAATTTTACTGGACTGTTTATGGTTAATAGTGCCTGATGACGTCCTGTCCAGTAAACTTTAAGAGCAGTCTTACAGTGATGTCATTTCCCTGAAACCAGGTTTCCAGGCTGTAGGTCATTCAGGGGTTCCTGTGGTTTATATTTGTGAGAACTCATTTTGACTTACTGATGGTAATCTTGAGTATATACATTAAATCTTTGTGATATTATGCCATATTAATCTGTAAAAGAGCAGAGTCAAGGTCTGACAAATTGGAGTTTATATTAAGACACTTTGCATTTCCTTTCCGGTAATACTCTTTTCAAGTGAAAAGAATTATTTCTTTAAGGTTCTCAGAGAGTAAAATGGAAGATCATCAACATACTATGTAAGAGTGGATTACTGAGACATGAATGTCTCTAAGTTTATAATTATTTGCAAGGAGTAAGAGAGTACTTTTGTAATTATTTGCAAGGAGTAAGAGGTATAACTATTCAAGTATATTGTTGATTTTCCCAAGTGAATTGCAAATAGATACATTAAATGTGGGTATAAATGTACACTAAGGAGTGCTGAGAATAGATCTAACACTAGAGAGGAAATAGCTATGTCATTGATCAAGGAGAAAATCATATTGGGGTTAGGGAACAAAGGAAGCAAAAAGCACAGTCCTTTAATGGCCTTTAAAACTTGCACAAAACAGTGGCTGCACCTATCTGTCTTTTCAATGAACAGAACGGAGTTAATACTAGGGCTCATGCAGAGACTAATGAGTTGTTTCTGAAGGTACCAGGTAGAATAGATGACATTTCTCCCTTAGTATTGGGCTAATTTTACCAAGGACTCAGCAGGATCAATTGAGGCTATTATAGGTTCAACATTGTTTATGTACCCTACATCTGAACTGTTTTTAGCTCAGGAGTTCTTGGGAACAGATTCAGAGCTTAAGGTATCAATAGAGTAGGTATCAGTTAATAAAATCTGGGCTATCATCAAACCACACACTGGAGATTTTACTTAGAAAGCGGCTAATTTAATTTTAATGGAGGTACCTCATTTTAAAAACAGGTTTTGTACCAGCAGATTCACCAGAGTGAAATTTCTAGATAGAGAAGCTGCAGTGTCCCAGAGTGATAGCAAGTAGTTGAGACAAAGGCAAAGTTTGAAAGGTATTTGAGGTTCTTACCCAGGAAAACTTGTTATTATAAGGAAGCAACAATAAAAAGGTCATAGGGTCAATTAGAAATGGAAGATAGTGTTTTTGCCAGTCACACGGACATTTGTTTATTTAGTTTTTGGTGGTAAGGGCAATTTTGGGCAAAATGAAAATATTACATCCTTGAAGGATGTTATTCTGTGACACAAATTTGTCCTTTGTCTTTTGATATTCTGTTGAACCAGCTCTTGTAATTTAGACATAATCATATCATCTGTTTATAGGAAACAGGAGAATATTTTGTCTTCTGCTTCTTAACTAAATCTGTCACCTCAGTTTTAAGAATGTTAACAAAAATGTGCGTTGGACAGAAATGTTCTCTCTGATTGAGATTGCTATCTCTAATGGTGGTAATACCATGGTCTCCGAGGTCTAGGATTAATTTTATTTTTTCCTTTATATAGGACTTAATTTTTTGCCAATTAGTTTGGATAGAAAAGATGTCAGGGATAGTTGCAAAGGGATCTTGTTCTATTTTATATCCATTTTGTTATTCATTTGTGTTCAAACTTTGATACATATTTGATAAAATTTTGTAATCAAGCTACTCTGCTTTTTATTTTTTTTTCCCAAATGAGATTTTTGTTATCTCTGGGTCTCAAAGGGGGCGATATGTTAATTGGGAAGGGTAAGAGAGTCCTAGACTATGTGACCCAAGGACAATTCCCAGTTCTTTACTGAATTCTTATCTTTCAGTGTGAGAGAGGAGTAGATCTTATAGGTCTGACCTTGACCAATGTTTCAAGCTATATTTCCAGTGGAGCTGGGGTGATATTCTTCCCCACTTAAACGTTGGAAGACATTGTTAAGCATTGTGGAGCAGTAAGATAGTTATGTTGAAAAAGAGGCACTAGGGGAGAGAGGAGAAGGTCCAGGGAAAATGGAGAAAGAGGAACAGACCAAGTCAGGGGAGGAAACAAATATACAGGTGGACCTGCAGGAGGGAGGAAAACCCTGACTTGGTCAAGAGAAAGAGATGAGAGGTAAGTTAGGATTGCAGATGCTCTAAGTTTTATTAGCCTTTTCTAAGGGCTCCTTAAAGGGAGAAATTTAAACTTTTTCAGTCTTTTAAAAGCTTCTTCATATGGATCTTAAAAATTCTGACAATTGAATATTTGAAGTCTTTGAGAGCTTTGACTCCAGGGCACCACACAGTGGATTATCACATTCATATTTCAAATTCTCCAGTGTGGTCACTGAAGTTCTAAATTGCCCTTGGCAAAATCCTGTCATAGCCTCAAATATGTGGTGATATTAATACATGACCAAAACTGACAACGACCCAGAGAGTCACTGAGTGACTAGAAGTTGGCCATTTTCAAATGATAAAAATAAGAGACAAATATTCAGGCTCTGAGAATCTCTGTGCTACTCCTTCATCTTATTATTGAGAACTCTGAGTAGTGAAACAAATAAAATAAAGGCTTTTATCAAGGACAAATTAAGGCTAAAAGCTTAGGGATTTTCCATGTAAAAGAGTGAAGCCCATGCAGGAGCAAGGCAGCTCTTATATTTAGTTGTTGAAACTCAGAAGAGCAGAGCTATGAATGGAGGCAAACATGTATGTTCAGTATAGATTGTGTAACTGGAGGAGGTTCATTGCTTTTTCTGGTACTCAGAACTTTTCTATCATGGATACCCATTAGAATATCTAAAAGCACTTAAAAACTATCAGTGCGAAGCACTACCCCAACCCCAGGGGTGATTAATTTAGAATCAATATATATTTTTAAAATTTAGTTTGTTTTACTGACAAATAATGATTATGTATATTTATGGGGTATATAGTAATATTTTGATACATAGAATATATAGTGATCAGATATAATTTATATTGTTTAAAGCCCTCTAAGTGATTGTAATATGTATCAGAACCTCTGCAATTCACTAAGCTGCTACAAGAATTCAAACTACTCTTTTTCTAAATAGAAAAAGCCTGATTTGGGTTTTATATTAAAAAACTTGTCTTAGTTTTCATATTTTAATATGTCATTTCCTTGACAAGTGAATTATCATTGTGCAGTTCACTTGAGGAGTGTGTGAAAACACTGTGTATGACCCTGAGAAAAAGATAAGAATAAGAGTTTGGTGGTGACTTCTCTTTGAATGTTAGAACCATTCAGTGCTAGAATAACTTAGCAAGATCTTGGAAGCACACCTTTTTATTCAGTGCCTCCTTCTCCTATGTGAAAAATCTATATTCAAGATCAGAATAATCTATTCAATGATTTGTTTTTTAACTCTGGAATGGAATATCTCTAGATACGTATTTCTTCTGCTAATTTTGACTACATCAGGATAGTGTTAGTGTTTTTTTATTAATAAGCTAGTCTGACAATTACATTATTCTTTGACTTTCATTTTTTGAAAAACATTGTCAAATGTTGACAAGTTTTAATTTTCCTAACAACCATAGATGCAGAAAACAAGAATAATGGAATTATGCATTTCCATTATTTCTATTCCCTCCCTCCTTTCTTTTCTTCCATTCTTCCCTTCTTTTATTCCTTCCTTCCTCCATCCTTGTTTCTTTTCTTTCAACTTATAACTGAATTCTTGCCAATAGGATGTGGACATGGGTTGTATGCCCTGCTGCAGTGGTTAGTTTCATGTGTCAATTTAGCTAGACACAAGTACTCAATGATTAAATGAACACTGATCTAGGTATTGCTGTGAAGATATTTTTGTAGATGTGGTTGACATCAACAATCAGTTGAATTTAAGTAAAGGTTAGCCTCAATAACACAACTAGATTTAATGCAATCAGTTGCACGTTTTTAAGAGCAAAACCTCAGTTTCCCAGAATAAATTCTGCCTCAAGACTTCAGTGTCTGAGTCCTGCCAGCCAGCCCTAGGGATTTTAAACTTGTTAACTTCCACGATTATATAAGCCAATTCCTTACAACAAGTATTTTTAGGCTGAGCATGGTGGCTCATGCCTGTAATTCCAGCACTTTGGGAGACTAAAGTGGGCAGATCACTTAAAGTCGGGAGTTCAAGACCAGTTGGGCAACATGGTGAAGTCCTGTTTCTACTAAAAATACAAAAATTAGCCAGGCATAATAATCTCAGCTACTGGGGAGGCTGAGATATGAGAATCGCTTGAATCCCAGAGGTTGCAGTGAGGTAAGATTGTGCCACTGCACTCCAGCCTGGTCAACAGAGTGAGACTGTCTCAAAAAAAAGTCTTTTGATTTTATTAAAATTTTTTCTTTGTTTACTTTATTTAAATTACTGCTTGACTTACATAGAATGATTATCCCTTTCATTATGGGGATTTGGGCAACTTTTTCAATGTCACAATATTGAGTTATTTTATAATAGATTCATGTACATTTTTAAGGAATAAGAAGATTTTGAGTTTTTTTGACAGAAAATTATGAGCAATGATTTATGAGAAATGTTGACCAGACATAACACAAGAAAATTAAACCCATTATTTGCCTTTTAAAGAAATGTATGTGTTTTTACTGTTACCTTTTTTATGTTTAGATATGTAAATACCATTCTGTTACAATTGCCTACAGCATTCAGTACGTAACATGCTGGATAGGTTTGTAGCCTATGAGCAAAAGGCTGTGCCATAGAGCATAGGTGTGCACTAGGCTATAGTATCTATGTTTCCATATGTATACTCTTATGATGTTCACACAATGTCAAAATTGTCTAACAATGCATTTCTCAGTCCATTTCCTGTCATTAAGCCACGCATGACTGTAAGTAAGCATTCTTCTTTGATGATTGAGTTATTCCCATATTTTTGTTGTTAGTTATTATGGGAAATCTATGAAAATTCTTGAATGTATTCTGGTTTCTCAGTAAAGACATTTTCTAAGGTATATACTGAGGAGAGGGTGTTGCTGGATATAGAATATATGCATATTCACATACTGTATAAATGTTTTTGTTGATTCAAATCTTTACCAACACACAGATGTGTCACATTTGTTAGTTTTTGAAAATTTGCTGATATTAAATAATATCTTCATTAATTGTAATTTGCATTTACTGGTTGTAGAGTATGTTGGGAACTTTTAATATAGTTATTGATCATTTATGTTTTATCTCCTATTAATTACCCATTTATATCTTTTGCCGATTTTTATTTTTGACCATTTATCTTTTTCTTAATGACTTTTAGAAAGCTTCTTTATATCTTCTACTTAGATTTAGGGATATTTTGTTTCCTTACTGTGTCTTTTGGTGAACATTACTTATGAATTTTGATGTAGTAAAATTTAGTGAGCATATATGTATTAATGTAGTTCGTGTCTTATTTTAAAAGTATTTTTCTCTTGTGAGTTTGTAGAGAAAATTTCTTGATATTATCTTGTGAATATAAAATTTGTTTTTTCTATTTAAATATTCAGTCTACCCAGAATCACTTTTGTTATATGATGTAATAATTCAATTTTGTCTCTTTACCTCTATGGTTTACTACTGTCCTAGTATTATTTATTAAATATAACCACTTTTTTCCATTGATCTGTGTTAGAGATTCAATTGTATCTCCTCCTCAATTGGTATGTTAAAGGCTTAACCCCCAGTACCTCAGAATATAACCTTATTTGGAAATAGCATCATTACAACTGAACTTAGTTGAGATGAGGTCATGCTGGCATAGGGGGTAACCTTAATGGAATATGACTGTGTCATTATACTAAAGGAAAGATGCATACAGACACATATACTGGGAAAACACCAAGCAGAAGTAAAATGGTTCTACAAGCCAAGAAATGCAACATGTTACCACCAGAACCTAAGTAAAAGGCATGGAACAGATTCTGTCTCATAGCCTTCAGAAGTAACCAACCTTGTTCACAAAATTCTGGCTCCATAACTATGAGACAGTAAATTTCTTTGTGTAAGCCACTTGGTTAGTGGTACTTGGTTACTGCAGCCCTAGAAAACTGATATAGTCTGAAGTGCCATTTCTGTCATAACAAAGTTCCTATAATTGTGGGAGTGCTTTTTTGTCCTTCTATGTATATTTGCTTATATCCCAATAGTTAAAACAACTATTACGATTAAGCCTGAAATCAGTGGGTGGAAAAGTACATTCTACCCAAGAAGGAAGAGTATAAGGAATAAATATTTGCTGGTCAGTAGTTCCAATTATCACAGAGAACTTCCTCATTCTTTTTATAACTGATTTTGTTTAGGATATGCTATAAGTTAGTCATGGGCATATGGGTTTTTTGCACTCTTTTATTAATATATCACAAGGTAATAAATACTGTTGTACAAACATCATTTTTCACATATCTAAGCACACTTGTAGGGGGTATTCTTGGATGAGGTAATAGGTGAGAATTGTATGCCTTTGTAATTTTGATACATATTGCCAAATTACCCTATATTGAACAGCTAGCAGTTTTACTCCCATAAGCAGTGAATGGAGAGTAGCTATTTCCCCCAAAATCTATACTATACAACTTTTAAAATTTTGCCTGTCACCTATTTAAATAATAGAATCTCAGAACAATTGTTGTTTCTTTTTTCACTTGTATTTCTGCTTTATTCTTGGCCTCATTACCTCTCCCCTTTTTAGACCTTTTCGTCATTAGAAATTTTAATTTTCTAAAGTTTATGTTTGTTTCCACCATATTTCTAGACATGGAATCTTAGTTTCCTTTAATAAGTCAAAGCATGAATAGAGTATGCAGTTTAGCTAACAGTAATGGCCAACATTGATTCCTTAGTTGTGGCGATTGTATTCTAGAGGTGTAAGACGTTAAGAGTAGGAGAAATTGGGTAAGGAATATGGGAACTCTGTACTATCTTGGCAACTTTTCTGTTCTTCTGAAACTATTCTAAAATTAAAACTTTATTTAAATTTTAAAATCAAAGCAAATATGTCTTAAAAGAATAATTTCATTTAAATAAATTCCAGGGAGAAATCTAACAAGCAGGACATAATTCTCAAAAAGAACAGATGATTCAATTTCTTCCTATTTAAAAAACAGACAAATACATTATCAGAAATTTATCTGATGAACACAAAATCAGAACAAAGAATGTTAGATGATATTAAAAAGTGTCCCTGAGAAAGGTTTTTCTGAGACCGTCTTCTCTCAATAAATATTTTAGACATAACCATAATGTCATAATATTCAACTTTGCCTTCTTTTAGCTAAGGTTCTTGGATTACGGATCTCCTTTCTCTGCATTCCATAGCAGACCATCTGCCTTCTGTTCACAAAATCTCTTTCCAGAATAGTTAAAATAAATTGAGCTTCCTGTTAAATCATTATAATTCTTCCAGTTCTGTGTCCCTAAGATTATTCCCTAACCATCATTTTCAAGTTTGGGTTATTTCTATTTTTTTTCCTAGTGTTTTGAAAATCACTCTTATATATACAGATTTATATACATTCTAACTAATTTTAGCAAGGTAATTTCCTAGATGTGGGCCAAAAACTATCCATGTAGTATTTTGAGGCATTTTGTTAGATTACTCTATATAATATTTGCATCAATATTTTTTCTCAAAAGGAGTAGGTGGGAATGCTCATTTTCTGATTTAATCAATAACAATTTTTAATAAATAATAGTAATTATATTACTATTTATTATATTTTTAAAATATTTTTAAAATATGCAAATTAATGTTTATACCTCTTGGTCTTTGATATTAATTTGTTGAGGACTTGTGAAGCTAAATATATTTTTATATGTTTGTCATTTTTACCTTTTCTGGTAAATTGCTTGGTTTTGTTTTTGCCTGGGCATTTTTGTAAACTTGGTTAATTTGTGGACAAATTCTCTTATTGCTAAGAAAATCTGTTTCGTGAGCCTGAGGGCCTGGGCAGCGGTGAATTCACCTAGAGAAATATCTTGAGTCCCTGACCTCCCTAGCCAATACATTGCTTCCTTAAACTGTGGTCCTTGGCATTTGAAATTAGAAGAAAAAATGTTGCATCTTGCCTTTCTACTCTGCTCTGCACTCAGGACTTTTCCAGACCTTACCCACCACCTGTTCTCTTTCCAACAATTACTTGTTCTTACAATTAGCCACCTCCCAGTCTTATTTTTACTATCAAAACCAATGCCCAGAAGTACTGGAAGTAAGTATGGCCGTTTCATTTCAATTGTCAGCCTACATGTATGGAGGCCTCCATCTTCCTTCAACCCCCATTCAAGAAATATGTTATATTTTGGTTCTCACTCTAAAATGTTTCTTTAAAAGTCTCTGAGAGCATAAGAAATGTTAATTCAAACTGTTTCTTAAGAGCATATGTACTACAGTAAAGTTTATTTTTGTCCTTTAGCTAAAAAACTGAACTAGAGTGATTGATATTGCTGATTCTTCTTTTATTCCCAAAAAACTAAAATTTGTGCTCAAATAGTGTTTCTCAAAGCTGAGGATTTTTTTCTTCTTTTTTTTTAGGTCCTTTGTGTTACATATTTACTTGCTTCATTCATTCCTTTCCCACATGGATTTTGAAGTCTTTTGAAATTCCCCTTGATATTTATATTTGCCTTCCTTCAACACTCTATGTGCTTGACTAATAAGAAATAATTCATAGAATCTCAAAAGTTCTTCAGTCATTGTCTTGAAGCAGAATGCTATTTAAATATATTTTAGAAGAGCTATTTGTAAAATGAGAATAGATGTCATACTAGGCTTTATGGATGTTCTATATGGAGAATAGATTTAGAAACTGTAGTGTTATCATTTTCAGATACTGACTGAGCTGTGGCAATTCTTCTCTATCAAAAAGAGATCATGTGAACATAACAGAGCAGGTAAAAGTTTCTAAGTTTTGTGCTGAACCTAAACCAAAAGGCCACAATAAAGTAAGATTTCGTGGGCATGTACTTCCCATGTCCTCCTCTTCTTTTACCATAAAGGTTTGATCAACCCCTTCCTGAATTTCAAACCTAAGCTCTAACCATAAGGATTTTCCAAGAGAGAGTACTTAATCTAAAACAGTGGACAAGTATGCTATAATTTTCACTTGTTCTTGTGTATCCTCTCCTGATATAGTTAATTTGTCCATGCCTGATAGTAACACAAGACATAAAAATTTCGATTACTTCCTTAGTTACTGTGATAATTTTACTGACCTGGGGCTTCAAAAACTTCAATTAAGTGTATTAAAATGTTTAGATTTCTTGGTACCCTTGGTACCAAGGAGTCTATGACTTCATGATTTTCTCCTTTACTTAAAATAATTATTTTTCCTGTGTCTACTTCAAAGCCTTCCCTTGTCTTTCAGAGCTTTTGGTATAATAATAGAACTTTTATGTCTTTTCCAAAGAATTTTCTTCCCTAGCTTTTATTAGAAAGTTATGTTGGGCCACTTTTTTTTTAATAGAATTCTATATCTTGCTACATTTAGCTGTTTTAAGCCTAAGAAAGTCTTATTGCGTTCTTCTGTTTGCATAGCTATAAAGGAAAACCTGGAACTGGGTAACTTATAAATAATAGAGAATTATTTTGGCTCATAGTTCTGCAGGCTGTACAGGAAGCATAGTGCTGGCATCTTCTTCTGGTGAGGGCGTCAAGAAGCTTCCAATCATGGCAGAAGGTGAAGGGAAGCCACCATGTCACATGCTCTTTTTGAGAGAAGGAGCAAGAGGGGTGGGAGTTCCAGGCTGTTTTAAACAACCAGCTCTTGTGTGAACTACCGGACTGATAGCTCACCCATTACCATGGGCATAGCATCAAACCATCTATGAAGTATTATGTCAGTCCATTCTCACATTGCTATAAAGAACTGCCTGAGGCTAGGTAATTTATAAAGGAAAGAAACTTAATTAACTCACATTTCCACATGGCTAGGGAGGCCTCACAATCATGGCAGAAGGGGAAGCAAACACATCCTTCTTCACATGGTGGCAGTAGAGAGAATGCAGAGCAAAGGGAGAAAAAAGCCTCTTATAAAACTATCAGATCTTATAAGAATTCACTCACTATCATGAGAACAGCATGGGGGAACAGCCCCCCCATAATCTAATTAACCCCACAGGAGCCCTCCCTGAAGACATAGGGATTACAATTCAGATTACAATTTAAGGTGAGGTTGGGTGGGGACACAGCCAGGCCATATAATTCTGCCCCTGCCCCCTCCCAAATCTCATCTTTCTTACCTTTCAAAACACAATCATGCTTTCCCAATGGTTCCCCAAAATCTTAACTATTTCAGCATTAACCCTAAGGTGCACGTCTATAGTCTCATCTGAGACAAGGCAAGTCCCTTCTACTCATGAACCTGTAAAATCAAAAACAAGTTAGTTACTTCCTTGATGTAATGGAGGTACAGGTATTGGGTAAATACACCCATTTCAAATGGGAAAAAACTGGCCAAAACAAAGGGGCTACAGACCTCATGCAAATCTGAAATCCAGTGAAGCACTAATGAAATCTTAAAGCTCTGAGATAATCTCCTTTGACTCCATGTCTCACATTCAGGTCACACTGATGCAAGAAGTGGGCTCCAATGGCCTTGGACAGGTATATACCCCCATGATCCAAAAATCTCTTACTAGGCTACACCTCTAATACTGGGAATCACATTTAAACATGAGATTTGAAGGGGACAAATATTCAAACCCTATCACCTGTCACTAAATCTTTATGGAGGTACAATTGAAGGTGGATGCAAGCTGCTATCCATAACCATTTTTCAGTTTTCTGTATTCTCTTGTTTGTATTTTTCTGGTGCACATTATATTTTTTCAGCTATTGCAAATACAAACAAGTAAAAGATTAGAAGATAGGAAAGAGGTTGGAAAATGATACCAAGTCTTCCAGTAGCAATAGACGATTCAAATTGGATCCTTTCAGGAATTATTTACTTATGCTTTAATAAGCCCTGATAGTATCTTCTGGAATTCTTTCCTTTCATCTCCTGCTTATAGGAAGGAAGGGCCTTTGTGAAACCTTGTGCATATTTTTATCATGAACACTCTGTTAAAATTGTTCGTTTCTGTTTCCTGGATGAAGCTGTGTTTATTGAATTAAGGGCTGCATCATACATTACTGTAATCCAGGCTTCTAGCATAATAGTTTTATATAGTAAATACAAAGCAAGGGTTATCTTATTAAAAGTAATGGTTTTTGAGGGCTTTTCTCATGTTCCAATTGAGTACTACCCAAATGGAATTCCCATTTAATCCTCTTATGAACCTTAGGTGGCAAGTTATATTATTGTACTCATTTTTATGATGATGACATGAAATATAGAGAGGAAAGTCAAACATCTTACCTAAGGTTATATGATAGAGAAGTTTTATAGCCAGGACTCAAACAAATGAGTCTCTCATCTCTGAGCATTGTTACATACTTCCTCAGCATGAGCAAATGAATAGACAAGTGAATGATGCTTCCAGATTAACTTCAACTTGAATCTACAAAAGTCTCAAAAATGCAATTTCTACTACTGGCTCCAGTTTACAACTGTAGACCTGCTTTCAGATTAACAAGGCTGCAGCAATATTGAGATTTCTTTCATTTGTCTTTGTTGAACATGCTGATGGATATTTAAATATCTTAAAGTCAGGCAACCAGAAAACCAGAAGAAAGAAATTTTAAAAGAAACATAGTTGTCTAATAAACCTAATACTTAGCCCTCGATATTTGAAATTTTCTGGCCTTCTAGCTAATTCTATATTGTTTTAGCATGTTTGTATGCTTTGAATATCCTCACCAAAACTCATTTTAAAATTTAATTGCCCTTGTAATGGTATCAGGCTGTGAGTCCTTTAAGAGGTGATTAGGTCAAGAGGGTTTCATCCTCATCAATAGATGAATGCTCTTATTGTGGGAGTTTGTTCCCCTTTCCCTCTCTGTCTCAAGCATGTACTTCTTTGCCATGTGATGCCCTCCATTATGGGAAAACCCTTGCCAGATGTCAGTGCCATGATCTTGGATCTTCCAGTCTCCAGAAGTGTGAACCAAATAAACTTCTCTTCTTTACTAATTACCCAGTCTCTGGTATCTGTCATAGCAGCAGAAAACAGAATAAGATACATGTATACTGAGTTTACTTATAACCTGCACATCTAGGGCCTTTATTATTATGTGTTTTAATCTAGTGATGCTCATGCTCATCTTGACCTTTCCTTAGGCTTTTGTTTAAGTGCAAACTGTTTCTGGTGAGAACTTTAAGAACTTATAATACCATTTGGGATTATAGTACCTGCAAAGCCTCTGAAATACATTATAAAGAACAATGGTTCTGATAAAGTATTCACAGCTTCTAAAAAATGTATTCATTTATGACTGCTGAGCAGTAGGTTTATTTAAATTACCATTATATTCCCTTGCCTCTGTTCATTTCAAAGCAGAAGGATATTGTAGCCAGACTTCCCTTGAGCAATAAAAAAATAAGAAGCCTATATAAAACTCAGATATTTAACTGATTGCTTCAAACAATTGCTTTGAAAATGAAGTGGCGTTTTTGATGAAAGGCCAACAAGTAAAATTTTCTATCAAATTCATTCTTACAGGAATAACTTTTTCACTTGTTCATCTAATTGAATGATATGAATGTATTCAGAAAATTCTCAAATGAGTTCATTTTGCAGTCTGAAAGCACAAACAGCATATTATAAAAATTATAATAAATAGGGTTAAAAGGAATTTAGGACCACAATGCCACCTGAGTTTTGCCTATGTTCCTAATTAACTTTTTAATTGTATAGTGTCCTTTGTGGTTGCTCATAAGATGGCAGAAAACTTCATGACATGCAGCATGAAGGTAACCTGTGAAGCTCCTTTGTACAGTTCTTTAGGCTGCTGCTACTTTAAATTGGGCTGCCAGCTGGCATCTGGGAGCTCAGCTCTGCAATACTTTAAGACTGACAGACTGGAGAAACTGATGATTAGAGCTCAGCATTTAAGGTACTTCGTATGTAGGGACATTTGTGCAGAATGTTCTCTTTCTTAGCAGTGACTACAAAAGTCACTATTCCATTATTTGAAAAAATAACCAAATTATTTGTTATTTTTTTGCTATTAATTTAACTCTAATTTAAAAAATTTTACTCATGTGTGTTTAAATCCAGTTGTGGAGAGGTTGGCAATAACAATCCAATTATAAAACTGTGAACTCTTTTTAAAATTAATGCAGTAACCTAAACATTTGACTAAATTATTTACATTTAAAAATTATATTTCATGTTGAAGCAATGGAAAAATCTTTTGGCAGTATGTCTAGAAAATTGCTGAAACTTTCCTGTTGTAATAAAATCTTATCATCCAATATAAATAGCTCTACAAACAACTTTTGACTTTGTTTCTTATCCTATATACTTGAGAAAGTCAATATCTAGATTAAGATATTTTTATTCCTAATAGTAATATTTCTCTATTTTCATATCTGCAAATCAAATGGGATTTTTAGGTTATCAGCAAAGGCAACTGAATATACTTCTCCATTAGAATTCTTTAGTTATGATAAAATTTGAGGGAGATTAATGAAAACTATCAAATATGATATATCTTTAATCTTGGAGAGAGAAGTATAAAAACTGACTTATGTAAATGCTGAATACACATATAATAGCTAAAGAAAAAGAAAATTTCCTTCTGTTTGCCTCCAAAGATTAGGACTTTATTCCAGATAGTAAGTACCTCTAATTCATGTTAAAACAGATATGAACATTATTAATATCACAAGAATGGCAAATAAATCTTAGAATATATAACTTGACTGAATGAGGATGTTTCAACCCTAATTTTAAAAATATATGGAAAATAATATACTAGTATTATATTTCACATGTCATAAAAATAAAACATTAAAAATATTATTTGATATTTTTGTTAGCATCTCAGATTTTTTTTTATTTAATTGAGCAGTCTGCTATATAAGCCAATGTTTACTGGGATTATGAATTTTTCCTCTATTCATTCTATCATAAGTAGAGAATTGCTGATCAGCGGATATTTGTCTTGTACTGAGTTGCAACTGAATTGTAGGTAGAGGGTGATCTAGGAGAGAAGAGTTGAATTGACTATATTGGCCAGTTGAAGAATCCACCTCATAGTGGATCCTTCCTTCCTATTCCCATTTCCTCATCACTGGCCACTGTGGCCATGCAGCCCTGACTGCCCAGTTGACCATATGAGTTAGACAAATATGCAATGGGGTGTTTGCTCTCAATCCTTTGTTTATGACCCAGATACATAGGAATTTTTTAAAAATATATTTTATTGCATTTCAGGTTCTGGGATACATGTGTAGAACATGCAGGATTGTTGCATAGGTACATATATGGCAATGTAGTTTGCTGCCTCCATCCCTATCACCTGTATCTGGAATTTCTCCGCATGTTATCCCTCTCCAACTCCCTACCCCTCACTGTCCCTCCCCTAAATGATTCTGGATTTTTCTACCACTTCTACAGAAGGGTTTAATATCTCATAATCTGTAGACAGGTTAAATACTAGACCTGCTTCATCAGTTCCTATCTAACCTCTCTGAGCCTTGCATATGCATCTGTGATATGAGGATATTAATACCTAGCTTGCACTGTTCATGTGAGGATTAAATAAGATAATGTAAATAAAATGACTCTAATGTGGATGTCCAGTACATAGTAGTTTAACAAGATGTTAAAATGAGATCATTTTTGTCTCTATTCAGCTGAAGCTCTCAAAAGAACCAGAACCAAATAGTAGGTGGCAAGCACTCCCACATCAAAGCAATGTGGGACTTGCAAAGGGATGGCCAAAAGCCAGTTCTGCAACTCTTAGCTCTTCTCCCATCTGGAAGATCTAAAAAGGCTGAAGTACCATGAGAGGCTAGTTGAAAATTAGAGAAATAGTTTCTTTTGGGAAAACAGTTGCAGTGCAATGGAATTTTTCTTTCCCCTCCATGGGAGTGGCGGGAGGGTGCTTCCCTTTACACCAAGCAGACTGTGAGGTGCTTCAAAAAGACTCTGACCTTGACCTGTGTCAACTGGAATCTGTGTAGCCCAGAGGCTGGTGGCAGATCATACCTGGAAACAGCCTAAAGGCCAGAGGCTGTAGCTGACTGGTGCCCTGGTAGCCGAGATGACTGCACTGGAACCTGCCTGTGCTCCTGTATTGCCAGGGCAAAGGATGCCCAAGTGAGTGCTTCCCATTGCAGACAAGCAGGATAAGGCCCTGTGGGGCTTGTGAAAATACTGCAGAAGAGGACTGCCTGAACAGCAGCAGTATGATCTCAACAAAGGGAATGACCACCCGATCCTCAGAGGCTGAAGGAGAAAACGTAGCAGCCAGCCACAGAAACACAGGTGGCCTGCCTCATGGGAAGTGCATCTGAATGCTTCTGGGGTGAGGGTGGAGGTGATGGGTGGGGGGCTGGAAGGGATGTTTCTAAACCCTCCTCTGAAAGGCAGCTTTGAACATCCACAAGCTGACAGGAGACCAATACTAGGTTAGGTTGACACCAAGGAAGTATGACCTTTCCTACTCCTGGCTCCCATTTGCCCCCATCCTACCTTATTTCTAGAAGAGCTGAAGGAAGCAGGGACAGGCATAGGGCAGGGAAATAGAGAGGACCTCACCTCATTAGCCACCCTGCCCACTACAGGCTTCTCCAGACTTGCAGTCCCAACTTGAAAAAGGCAGACTCCTTAACCCTAAATGAGATTCAGAGTATTGGATGGAATGTTATATTTTAATTACTGAGTTGAGATGGCTTTGTGCCCTGAAGCAGCTGAAAGTCTTTTTATTCTCTAAGAGAGACAGGGAATATGATAGAAGCTGCCTGAGAGTCCATGCTGGGGTGGTGAAAGAACTGATTTGAATGGGTTACGGGAGGAAAAAAATTAAAGGCTTATTCTGATGTCCTCCTAGGAGCCTGGCTTATTCAACATAATTGTTATAGTAGCTATTGTTATAGGGAGATATTATTCACAAATACAAATGTGGCCATCTTGAAGCTTTGCTCACTGCATATTCCCAAGCTCTCTGTCTTCCAGGGACATGGTAGGGCTGTACTTCCCAGCCTTTGGGTTTTGGGAAGTACAATCAGTTCCGTGTTGAGCATTTCATTGAGGTGTAAGATCCTCTGGAGCTCTCTTTTCTCTATAAACATACAGACCCACCCTACAGCCACTGTGTAGCCACATGTAGCCACTGGGCACTTGAAAGTGGCTAATGCAAATTGAGATGTGCCATAAGTGAAAAGAGACATATTGGATTTCAAAGACTTAGTACAAAAAATGCATGTAAAATATCAATAATTTTTGTATGTTATTACTTGTTGAAAAGATACTATTTTGAATCTAGTAGGTTAAATTAAAAATATTATTGAAATTAATTTTATGTGCTTGTTTTTGCTGTTTAAAATATGGCTATGAGAAATTCAGACTCACACAGGTGGCTCACATTTGTGACCTGCATTATGTTTTTAGTGGACAATGTGGTTCCTGACAGTTGTTCCTTTTTCAGTCTGCCTGTTTCCTAAACTGAAGCTGTCAAAAGCATGGAGTAGATATCACAGACAACAGACAGTGGGTGCATGATGGAGCAAGAATAAGTTTTTGCTATTTTAAAGCGCTGGAGCTTGAGGTTGCTTGTTATTGCATCATGCATACCCTCGCTATCCCAGTTGACTTAGCAGGGAAGAGAAAGGCAGCAGAAGTGAACTCCTTCACCATCCTATCCTCTGAAATCTTCATGAATGTCTACCTTTCTTCTTTAGACCCCTCATCTCCATGCCCAACAACTGGAAATGTCAGAATCTTTTTAGAATTTTCCACATCCTCTGCATTGGACTCTGGTTGAGTAGTAATTCAGGAGATTAGCAAATCTAATATCATCGTGTGGGTTTTCCTTTATCATCAATGTCTGGACACACAAGGGAAATAACTTTCTGCTTGTCCTGTCTTTGGATTACCAACGAGGCCATCGTAAGGCCAGAAGACTCACTGCCTTTGTTTGGCCATGTGTTTCCTGTTAGTGAGTGATGCAGTTGGATAAACAGCACACACTTTCTCTTGTGCTTCCTTTCCCATTTCCTGCAAAGTTGTAAGGTGCTGGGATTGCCACAGCAGATGTAACTTCATTTGAGGAGATTTGAACTTGTTCATATTTTCTTTGAGAACATTCGTAGGGAGTTCTCTTTTGATTCTTAAGTGAACAGTGTTTTAATAGGGAAACAATGCACATAAGGAATTTAGTATAAACAGTCATTTTTGCAGTCTTCTGACTCTGAAAAAATCTTTGATGGATAGTTATGGATATAATTGGCTGGATTGGAGTCCTTGGTTGCATTTAAGGCTTGGCGATAGGCAATCAGTAGAGTTTCCTATTGTTATTAATCAGCTGTGTGCTCTTGGCAAGCCTCTTGCTCTTTGGGCCTCTCCATGACATATTCACACTGGAGTTTTCTAAGCTCATTCTGACCTCCACATTGTGGAGACGGTTTGGAGCTAGGCATCCCTGGGAGAATAACAGTAGTCACATCTGTTGTCATAATTCAGGTGAGAGACGATTAGGTTTGAATTACAGCAGGGAAGGTAAGGCAGGTGGGAATTAAGTTCGATTGACAGCTCCACAAATGTTTAGAGCTCCACCCTATGTCAGAACTGTGCTAAGATGGAAGGTAACCAAGCCTTACTCTCTGCCCTCAAGAACTCATCCATCTTGGGGAGAAGAGAGCTCCTAAATTAATGATTTCAGCATCCCCTGGTTGCTAAGTGCTGTGATGGGCAGATGAGTGAGGACAAATGGACTGTTCAGACAGGGATTCCTGGAAATGATGGTAACACAGCACAGCTTTAAAGGATGAATAGGATGAAAAAGGTAAGAGAGATTCAAAAGCCACTTAAGAGGAAAAGCCAGCAAGAGAGGAAAGATTCTAAGACGACTGCCAGTTTAGGACTTAGTGACCTAGATGATGGTCATTTCATTGATGAGTGTAGCAAATACAAAATGAACAACTTTGTTAGGGGAAAGGATGATGCATTTAGATAGGGAAACACTGAATTGAAAGTTCCAGTGAGGAATCCAGGAGTGAATGCCCAGTAGCAGTTAGAGATCTATAGGACTGGAGCAAAGGAGAAAGGTCACAGTGGAATTTTACACTGAAGAGTCATGCCTGTGGGTGCGAAGTGGTAAGAATGGGTGAGAATTCCCACGGAAACAAGAGCCCATGCATCCATTCTCTCATGTATTCAGTATACATTGAGAGTCCACTGTGTGGTGATTGAAGAAATGTGACAGCAACCTGTAGAGTGTATTCCTTAAAGACAAGCAGGAGTGTAGACTCTTCTTTTAAGAAACCTGATCGTGCGGGAAAGAAACAAATAGGTAATAATTAGATGAAACAGGAAGCCAAGGGAGTACTTAAGGATAAAAGAAACATTCTGCAGTTGAAAATTTAGTTGAATTTTTAATCTACACTTGAAAAAAACTCTTTAGTCAGCGAGAGAAAAAGTAAACATTTTCAGTTGATCATACACATAACTGTTAATATTGTTAGAATTTGCAGTGATTTCATCATATTTACTAATGTAATTGTTCACTTCTATTTTCTGATTCGTCTTCTCTGCAAATAATGAATATAGAAGGTTTATGTGTCAAAAGAAATTGATAAAACAAATGTTAAATGAATATCTCCTGAGCTGGCTGTGTTACACAGGTGCAGAAAAGTGAAGACCCAATCCTGCCCTCTGGGGCTTCGCATGTTTATAAAGATTAATGCCACTGAACCACATAGATGATCACTGCGATGGAATTATTCCTTCACTTCTAGAAAATACCCTAAAAAGTAAGAAAGTGAAAATGTTGAGGAAAGTCTAGAAAACTGGCTTTAAGCACTATTTGTGCTGAAAAAATAACTAAAGGACCTGAGCTTTGCCTTTTTTCTTTGTAGGCAACGAGGAGCCATTTATTAAAAGGGGCCTGGGCATAGCTAGCTTAGAGGAAGGTGTATTAGTCCGTTCTCATGCTGCTATAAAGAACTTCCCTTCTTAGCCTGTTGACTTAAAGGTAGGAGGATCCCAACGTTTCCAGGTGGCAATCTTAACTTCCAGTTTAGTGTTGCCTGGGGCGATTGACCCAGACTATCAAGATGAAATCAGTCTACTACTTCACCACAAAACTAAGGAAGAGTGTGCATGGAATACAGGAGCTCCATTAGGGCATCTCTTAGTATTATCATGGCCTGTGATTAAGGTCAATGGGAAACTACAACAGCCCAATCCAGGCAAGACTACAAATAGCCCCAACTCTTCAGGAATGAAGGTTTGGGTCACTCCACCAGGAAAGAAACCATGGCCTGCTGAGGTGCTTGCTGAAGGCAGAGAGGATACCGAATGGGTAGTAAAAGAAGGTAGTCATCAATACCAGCTACGACCATATGACCAGCTGCAAAAATGAGGACTGTGTAACTGCCATGAGTATTTCCTCCTTCTTTTGTTAAAACATGTTTGTGTGTGTGTACACTTGTAGTAAGAAAATATCTTCATTTTATTTCCTTTTCCTTTATCATGTGACATAAGGCTTATTGACTTCACATCAACCTTTAAGTACTGTTAACTTTATGTAATTGTATTTGGGTTGGGGATTGGTGCATTTCCAGTTGTACAAAGGACAGTTGTATTATGTTAGGTATAATTATGACCTTATTGTCTTTACTTGAAGATTATGTATGAACTCAGGGGATGTGTATGGGTTCAAGTTGTTAAGGGGTAGACTTGTGATGGTTAATACTGAGTGTCAACTTGATTTGATTGAAGGACGCAAAGTATTAATCCTGGGTGTGTCTGTGAGGGTGTTACCACAGAAGACTAACATTTGAGTCAGTGGGCTAGGGAAGGTAGACCCACCCTCAAGCTGAATGGGCACCCTCTAATCATTTGCCAGCAGATATAAAGCAGGCAGAAAAATGTGAAAAGGTGAGACTGGCCTAGCCTCCCAGCCTACATCTTTCTTCTATGCTGGATACTTCCTCCTCTTGAACATTGGACTCTGAGATGTTGACACCATTGTTCAACCTTAGTTAGCAGAAGCCTTGTTTCCAGTGGGTTGGCTGATGGGTGCACCTGGAGGAAGGTGGCCCCTGGGAGAGGGAGAGGATGAGGGTTCATTTCTCTTATACTTTCAGGTGCTCAGGTGGATTTTGTGCCTCCACCACAAGTCACTGCTCCAGGCCGGCAAGCTCCATCCAGCTGCTTCTGTGAATTCTGGCCAACTTTTTCTTCTGCCCTGCAAGCCCATAGCTGGTGACAGCTGTTTCCCTAATTGTCCATCCTTGTCAATTGTCCTTTACTCATCTCTCCCCGATGACCTGGCTCCAGCACACCACTTGCTTCCTGCCAGGCCTTAACTGAAAGAACCAGGTAGGAGTGCTCTTCAGGTTTTATTGCTAATTGTTTCAGTTGTGATAATTGGGGATATGTTTAAGAGTGAAAGGTTTCAATGTCCACAATTTACTTTAAGATGGCTCTTCAAAATAGAAAAAGAGAAAAAGCAAACTATGAACAATTGTTGAACCTAGGTAGCTATGACTGTTCATGGTACTGTTCTTTCCACTTTTCTCTGTTTGAAAATTTGCATAATAAAAAGCAAAAACAAACAAACAAAAGAACTTCCCAAGACTGGTAATTTACAAAGAAAAGAGGCTTAAAAGTTCTGCAGGGATAGAGAGGCCTCAGAAAACTTACAATCATGGCAGAAGGGGAGGCAAGCATGTCCTTCTTCACATAGCAGCAGGAAGAAGAATAATGAGAGCCAAGCAAACGGGGAAGTCCCTTATAAAATCATCAGATTTTGTGAGAACTTACTCACTATCATGGCAGTAGCATGGGGGAAACCGCTCCCATGATTCAATTACCTCTCACTGGGTCCCTCCTATGACAAGTGAAGATTATGGGAACTACAATTCAAGATGAGATTTGGATGGGGACACAGCCAAACCATATCAAAAGGTGACTCA
This sequence comes from Cacajao melanocephalus, assembly GCA_963573385.1. Taxonomy (NCBI): domain Eukaryota; kingdom Metazoa; phylum Chordata; class Mammalia; order Primates; family Pitheciidae; genus Cacajao; species Cacajao melanocephalus. The sequence goes on along the minus strand of CAUYLG010016615.1, from coordinate 37,780 downwards.
AGAGATGGAGAAATTAATTAGTGGACTCCTGTAGTAGATCTCTATGGGAGGTAACAAGAGTGTCAGCAGTAGAAAGAAGGATGAACAGAACGGTTTCAAAGGAAGAATGTACAGATTGCAATAAGATGGCGAGAATTAAGAGATGTTCTCCATTCTTTGGGAAGAGCAGTTTCTTAACAGAAAAAGGAAAGTCATAGCACGAGGATGGGTTTGGAACATGAGTTTGAAGGTAAGGGGAGAGAGTGACAATGCAGAGATTGATTTAGACTCATAAGCAAAGAACTGACAGCTGAAGTCCTAGGGGATGTATTCACCAAAAACGAATATGGAGAATTGTTAAATTGATACAGCTTTGTGTCAGGACACCTGGGAAGACTTGTGAATGGAGATCAGAAGTAGAAAGAGGAGCCAGCAAAAGAGTTGGTAAAGATTTGGTCTGCAGAATAAGTGACTCGGAATTCTAGAGAGATGAAAGATTCTGCAAGAAAAGGGAAGTGGTCAGCAATGTCAAATGCACAAAGGTTAAGGTAGCTGAGATCTTTAAAAAGATGGTTTTATTTGGTCATTAAAGCACCATGGTGACCTTCAGGGCAGCAGTTTCAAAAGAATGGTGAAGGGAGAAGTTACACTACAGAGAAAAGGGGAACAATGGTGAAAAAAAGAAAGCAATGGTCATAGATTATTCACTCTGGAAGTTTGTTATAGTGAATTATGTAGTAGAGAACTGGCTTGTAGCTTCCAGGAGTAACAGGTTAACTCATTCATTTACTGGTTCAAGAGGCCTGTATTTATTAGATCCCACTAGGTGCTTGTTCACTGCTAGGTGAGTAAGGCAGGTAAGATTCCAACTATTATGGAGTTTGCATTCTAGTGTGAGAGAGATAGTCTGTAAATGATGAACACAATTGCAGATATTAAAAGTGTTATGATGAAAATGAAACAAGGCACAAAACAAGCATATTCCAGTCTATACAAAGAGAAAGTGCATAGATTGAGCACAGTATGTCTGGTGCTTGACAAACTATGGGGAAAGTGGTAGAAGACATCACAGAGGCAGAGAAGGAGTCTGTGTTTTACTCTAAGTGCAAGGGGATGCTATCAGTAGATTATAAACAGAGAAGTTACATGGTTAGATTTATAACTTTTAAATTATCTTAGGCTGCTTTGTGAAGAGTGGACTGTAAAGGGCAAGAGTTGAAATTGAAAATATGATGGGAAGATGCAGATAATTCACTTAAGGAATAAATGTGGTTTAGATTCAGCTGGTACACTGTGAGTGTTGAGTTTCACCATGCTGGTCTCAGACTCCTGAGCTCAAGCTATCCTCCTGCCTCAGCCTCCCAAAGTGCTCGGTTTGCAGGCATGAGCCACCACATCTGGCCTTCAGTGATGAAGGAGCAGAATAATGGCTGTGGGTGTCTCCCAGAAGTTTCATCTCTTCCAGGGAGTTATCACTGACAGGCAGGTTAGCCACAGAGTGACTCCTTCCTGGTTAGATGACGTTTAGCCAGTTACTTAACATAGCCTCAATTTCTTTATCAGTAAAATGGGCATGTGAATAATATAGTACATAGGGTTAATATAAGGATTACATTACATTCAATCATGGTGAAAATTTGCATATTCAAAATCCTATGTGAAAATTTACATATTTTAATTATGTAAATAACTTAGGGCAGTTCCTGGTTCATAATGAAAGCTCAAAAAAAGTTATACTTGTATATTAGGACTGTACCAGGGTGAGAAATCACTAAGTTAAACAAACTTTTAACACAGTGTAAGGGTTGCTCCTGCTTGGAGGTCTTTGGGCCAATTCAGGTATAGACTATTGTCTTCAAGGTACTCACCATTCATGACAGTTCAGAAGGAGAACCCTGGAGGACTGAGGAAACAAGATACATCCCACAAGATACATCCCTTATCTGATGTTGCTCATCAGGGAATGGAAGCCGAGGCCTAGGCAAAGGGGAACACGATGTGGAGACTTTGATTTGAGATGAGAAGCAACAGAGCAGAAGCCGGGGTATTGGAATGGAATGCAGGGTTCTCGGGGGCCTCTCATACATTTCACTTGGTGTTATACCTTTTCTCTTGGTTACATAAGTTCACAGCACCAATGCGATTGCTGTTGCAATAACATAGCTGCAAATAAAAAAACATAAAAACTCAGAAAAAAAATCTGAGCTTCCCCCAACTATCCTTGAATAGAGGTTAAGCAATTTGGAAATCCCTGTTTCTGATTGCAGCATATCCACCAGTCTAAATAAACATTGATGAAACACTATGTTAAGAGTTCAATATAACCATGAGTAAGGTTATATAAAATGTTTAATATGCCACTTGGTACCGGTAGGGTAGAAATAGTACATTATTTCTAATGCATTTAGTAACTAAGCCCTTTTTGAAAGTTCTTGTAACTGCAAGCTCTGCTTGAACTACAGCAACACTACATCTATGTGTGAGAGAATAATAAAAAAGCCTGGTCTTGCTTCTTTAACATCATCTGCCTTCCCTGGCAGATGAACAGCATACTGGAGTATTTTGTGGACTTGTAAATTTGTTTGTAAGGGACAAGAGGGTACAGTTTGGATGGGCATAGTTTTTAACCACCTGCTCGCAATTCTTCTGTCAAAACGCCCACTATCATTATTCCTGGGGAAGTGACACACATGTGAGTTTCCTAGAATTTAATAAAATAACAACCATTTACAGAATATGTAGTCTAGGCCAGGAACTTGGTTAAGTACTTTTCGAGAATTGTTTTATTTCAAGCTCACCCTAACCCTTTGAGATAGTTCCTTTTGTTATCACCACTTTACAGATGAAGACACTGAGGTTCGAAAAGGTGAAGTAAATTAGCCAGGGTGACACAACCAAGTAGGATAGCAGAGATGGGATTCAAACCCAGAGTTTGCACTTTTAATCTGTGCTATTTTCTTTCCTTCCTACTCATACTCTTCCCAGATGTATCATTCTAACTTATTGCTGCATTTAGCATGCACTGTATCAGGAATTCTGCAGCCTTCTGGGTTGCCCTTTGCTTTGGCATCCAAATAAAGTAACTCCAGTCTTGTACAACTTTCTGTGGAAAAGCTGCTGGCCTTACCAATTTTCCCTCAAATTCTTGAGAGTAGAGGAGAAGACTCACATTGTTTCATCTGTTCTCATTCTGAATTATTCCTCTTGTATTAGTTCTCATCACCTACCCCATGACATAAAGCAGTTACTGTAATTCTCTCCATACAGTATCACCCTGCACATGCACATAGCTCTTTTTCCATTCTTCTAAACATGACTCCTCCAAAGGTATAAAGAGGTCAGCCGGTTTCTCTGGAAAGCAGGTGCTGAGACAGAAGTAAGAGTGGAAGAGGTTTGATGAGACGGGGAAGGAGTAATCCCATAAGAGATAAAGGAGGAAGGAAGCAGAATTTGGGTAGGAAAAGGCTTTGGAATGCAATGCAAATCTGACACCAGAATTGGCCTTGAAAGACAGTGGCAAAGGGCAGTCTTTCCTATAGACAGAGTTTGAGTAGGACACCTGGTGATAATATGTGTATGGACTCATACACAGTGACAAATGGTCTGTGCAGTTATTCAGGGGCTTGTAAGGAAAAGATCAGAAGTTCAGAGACAGGAAGTCTAGTTAACTTTTAAAATGAACTCTAAGCTGTATTCTAATCTTTTGGCTTCCCTGGGCCATAATGGAAGATGAAGAATTGTCTTGGGCCACAAATAAAATACAATAACACTAACGATAGCTGATGAGCTTTAAAAAATCACAAAAAGCTCTCAATGTTCTAAGAAAGTTCATTAATTTGTGTTGGGTGGCATTCAAAGCTGTCCTGGGCCATATGCAGCCCAGAGGCCATGGGTCAGACAAGCTTGGCATACTCCTCTCGCTTTGACTCAACTAAACTCGAAATTCCTCTCTTCTCCCAATAAAACCTGGCACTCGATAACAAAAACATTGGCTTTCATAATTATTATCTCTAAAGTAGACATCAATTTTTTTACAGCTGGGTTCTTCACTCTTCTCTGAAGGGGCTAAGGGAGTAAGAAAGATTGCCAGGAATAAAAAGTACTTCTGACCTATTTCAAATTACTACCTTGCAGGAATTAATCACATGATTTTACTTATGTGAAGTATAAAATAAGGCAAAATTAATCAACATTTATAAAAGTCAGAATAGAGATTACTTTTTGAGGCTGTGATATTGTGACATATTAAGAATAGAAGAAACATGTATTAGGTCTTCATCTCCAGTTCCTGGCACATAGCTCCTAAACCCTTGTAAAATGCTGGATGATAAAGGCTGGAGAAATGTCTTTTGTTATTTATATTAATTATTGTATGTTATTTAATCATATCTGAATTTGTTTTCATGTGGTGACTCTCAGAGGCTGGTGGTAGCCAGAGGAATCACACTGCTGATTACGTGGTTGGAACTTTCAGCGCTCCCTCCCTCCCTCAACCTCTGGAGAGGGGAGAAGGGCTGGAGATTGAGTTCAGTCACCAATGGTCCATCATTTAGTCCAGCCCCTGGGCTGTGGACCAGTACCAGTCTGTGGCCTGTTAGGAACTGGGCTGCAAAGCAGGAGGGGAGCCGCAGACGAGCAAGCACTCCCTCCTGAGCTCCGCCTCCTGTCAGATCATCAGCAACATTAGATTCCCACAGGAGTGTGAATCCTATTGTGAACCAAGCATGCAAGGGATCTCGGTTGCGTTGTCTTTATAAGAACTGAATGATAAATGTAATGCACTTGAATCATTCTGAAACCATACGCCCCATCTGTGGAAAAACTGTCTTCCATGAAACTGGTCCCTGGTGCTAAAAAGGTTGGGGACCACTGATTAGTCAATCATGCCTACCTAATAGAACCTCCATAAAATCCTTAACTGACAGGACTTGGAGGACTTCTGGGTTGGTGGACAAATGGGTGTGCTGGGAGGGTAGAGCGCCTGGAGCAGGACGGAACCTCTGAGCTCCAACCTCATACTTTGTCCTGTGTATGTCTTCATTTGGTTGGTCTTAAGTGGTATCCTTTAAAATAAACTGGTAATTGTTAAGTAAAGCCCTTTCTTGAGTTCTGTGAGTCATTCTAGCAAATTATCAAACTTAAGGAAGATGTCATGGCAACCCCCAATGAGGCTGAGCCCTCAACCTGTGGGGTCTGCGCTAACTCTAGATAGTGTCATAAGTGAATTGTAGGACACCTAGTTGGTACCTGGAGAGTTGGAGAATTGCTTCATGTTAGTTAAAGCCCCACACATTTGGTGTCAGAAGTATTTTGAGTGTATGAAAGTTTTTTTTTCCTTTTAGGGGTGTGGTGAACAAACTGGGCAGTTGCAGGAGGGAATCATAGGCTGCTGCTGCGATGTGCTATGACTTGATCTACGAGTTAGCTACACTCAGTTAATATGTGGAAGACAACTCTTCAAGCTATACACTTGAGTTTACTTTTTGCACTTAATTGTATATTCTTTCTATGAAAAATTATTGTATGTTTCCTATTGCAGTAACAAATAACCACACATTTAGCAGCTTAAAACAACACACATTTATTAGCTCACAGTTCTGGCGGTTATAAGTCTGAAATGGGTCTCAGGATGTTGGCAGGGCTGCATTCCTTGATGGAGGCTGTAATTTTCTAATTTTACCATTCATTTAATCTTCCAACAGATGCTTAGTGATTGTCAGCCACTAAAAGCCTCTAATTACAACCTATCCGCACTTCTAATTCTACCCTATTCTCCCCATGCAGGTAGATGACTACTTTAGGCTTTTATTTTCAGGAAGGCTAAAGAATAAGGCACATTCAACTTGTTACAGGCATATTCAACTTATTGATACTATCTTGTTGCCTGTACATTTACACACATTCATGTGACTATCATTATTATTAGAGAAGATGTTTTAATCATTCTCTCTCTATAAAGATGTTTTCTCAGGGCCCTCTGTCTTGTTAGAAATTGTAAAAGACCTTCCAATTCCCTTCACAGATGATTCTCCTCACATTCTCTCCATTTGTTTTTTTTTGTTGTTCTGGAAGCTTTTTATTGTTGCTCCAAGTTTAAGAATTTCCACTGATGGCAGAAAACCAACACTTTTAGATAACCTCCCACATAGCCCTGCTCAGCACATTTGCTTTTTTAATATATTTTTTGAGACAGGGTCTTACAATGTTACCCAGGGTGTGATCAAGTCTCACTGCACCCTCAACCTCCTGGGCTCAAGCAATTCTCCAACCTCAACCTCCCAAGTATCTGGGACTACAGGCATCTTAACATATTGCCCAGGCTGGTCTTGAACTCCTGGGCTCAAGTGATTCTTCCATTTTGTCTTCCCAAATTGTTGAGATTACAGGTGTGAGCCGCTGTGCCCAGCCTTCATTCAAATTTGCCTGTGTACTTTTTTATTTTTGACAAATGAGTCAGCAAACTTGCAAATGTCCCCTTATTTGACTTAGTTCAGTGTTTTAATGTCATTCTGAAACAAAGATGCCAGCGATGCTGTTCCAAAGTCTATGGTCTCTGTGCATATAGAAGCTCTAGTGAGGGTATGCTATTTCTCTTTTCCACTCAATCTGCACACGGGGGTGATGGCTACAAATACTCATTGTATTATGGGATCCTTGGGGTGTCACTTCACCAGCTGGAAACCTCTGTGGCCAGTGGCGTCTTTGCCTGAGTTTTGCTCTGGCCTGCTGGGCTTGTTCCACCCAGTTGGCATGGCAGATGCACTTAGCCCATGCATGCCAAGGAAGAGCCAGGCATGGAATAATGAAGGGTGTGTGAGTGAGCATGGGGTCCAGCCACCGCACATAGCCAGGCATGCCAACTGCTGCTGTGGGGCAGGCAGCTCCAGGTGCTGGTGTGGGTGCTGGCTCCCTGTGAGGCTGCATCTGGACTAGGCGCATCACAAGCTGCTTCCACAGCTGGCACTGGAGAATTCAGTAGGGCCTGGAAGCTTGGAGACTCCAGGAGCTGCAGGATTCCAAACAGGGAATCACAGCCCTGGCTCAGGGAACTCCCAGGTCTGGGCTCCCTGAAGGGCTGCAGCTCTTCTCTCCTTCTTTTTGCCTGCAATATGGTGAGCAGGGGCATGTTTCAGCCCTATTTGTGTTACAGCTCTTTCAGCCCCACCATTCGGTGGGTCCCAAGTTCTTGTCCTATGTTCAGGAAGAATGAGGTATGCAGACAAGTGGAGGGTGAGTGAGATGAAGAGCAAGTTTTATTAAGCAATAGAACAGCTCAGAGGAGACCCACAGTGGGTAGCTCCTCTCCACAGCCAGGTAACCCAATGAGTGTTCAGCTCTCAGCAGAGAGGGTAGCTCCCCTCTGCAGGCAGGTCAGTCCCACGAGTGTTCAGCTCTCAGCAGAGAGGGTAGCTCCTCTCTGCAGGCAGGTCATCCTGTCATATCTTCAGCATTCAGCACAGAGGTAGCACCTCTCTGCTGGCAGGTTGTTCTGCTGTCTTTGTGGCTCTCGGCACAGAGAAGGCCCTGGAATGGGTGGATCCTCTCTGCAGGCAGGTCATCTCTTTGTCCTCCTGTCATCTCTCCATTGTCTTTCCATTCTCTCTGTCCTCTCTTTGACTCTGGCTGAGTCTGGGGTTTTTATGGGTCTCAGAGAGGAGGAAGTTTCTGCTGATTGGTCCAAGGGCAGCCATTGGCAGGCCCAGGGAAAAGCACCACAAATTCCCCCTTGGTCCACAGGACTGGCGGCCTGACCCCCAGGCTTCAGGCCATCCCTGGCTTGAAAGTGGGGCTTCATCAGGGACCCAGCCCCTCCTACCAAGGACCCTGTGTGCCTCCTGCCACTGTTCATGGTGCTCAGGCTGTTCATGCCAAGGAGCACCTACAGGCTGGCACTGGGCTTTCCTCAGTCCCTCACTCAGCCTCCCTCCTGTGTTTGTCAATGCCCAAAGTCCAGAGGGGGCCAAGGCAGCATGGGACTGGTGTGTCGATGCTTCCCCGTGTGTGTGCACACCTGGCTGGGCTGTGACAGCACCTGGGCTTGGCCCCACCTGTGATCTGAGATTGGAGCAGATGCTGACAGCTGGGAGAAGCCAGGCAGTGGAAGCAGGCACTTCCTAGCCTGCAGGGGAAGGAGGGGGTGGCTTCTCAGGCCTCCAAGAGTGCAGAGATGCCTGGATCTGCAGCCGCAGCTTGGGTAGCTGTAGCTGTGTCTGGGATGCTGGAGTCTCTGCCTGCTCCTGACTCCCAAGAGCACTAGGAGTGCCCTGATTGCAGCTGCAGCTTGGGTGACTGCAGTTGCCTCTGGAGAGCTCTCTGCCCTGCCAACTCGGAGAGGGCGGGGCTCTTGCTTATTCCGCCACTTCTGTGGGCCCCGTGGAGTGCACCCCCTGGCCATGCCTCCTTTCTGAGTTTTCCCTGTAGCAGCAGTGGATGAGGTGCAGGTGGCACAGCAGCCCCAGCTAACCCCTGCACAAATGAACATGACACTCCAGGGGCAGCCTGTGAGTCCCTCCCATAACTATCATAATAATGATAACGCTTATCACATTATAAATACATAAATCTATAATGTGGTAATAGTTATGACATTAATATGTGAGATAATAGAAATAGAGTCAAGGGTCAGTGGCTAGTGGTGTTCTTTTAGCAAGGCTAGTCAGGGAAGTCCTTGCTAATAAAATGACACTGGAGCAGAAACCTAAAGGAAGAGAGTGAGCCATGTTGACATCTGGGGGAAAAGCATTCTGGGTAGAGGGCACAGCAAGTGCAAGGCCCTGAAGCAGGAGTCTGCTTGAGGAGCATCTAGATCAGTATGGCAAAAGCAAAGTGTGCATGGGAGATGGAAAGAAAAAGGGCCTGATGGTGAGATGAAAGCAGCAGTGGCGTGGTGGAGTAGTGAGCCATCAGAGCCAACTGGCGTAATGGTTCCATCCTTTGACCTATGAGCAACACTTGACATCATTAGTCCCTCCCTTCCTCCTTACATTGTTTCACTTTACTTCCCCGTTTCCCTCTGCCTCACTTGTCAGTCCCTTTGCTGGCTTCATCTGTGGAGGTAGAGTGACCCAAGGCTCAGTCCTTGGATATTTTTTTAATCTCCTTAATCCTGTGTTTCAAAAAGTCTCAAGCTTTTTAATATAAATCAATGAAAATGATGATTCTCCTGCAATGATTGGTGTTAATACTGGACTTGTTATAAAACATAAATTCAAAAACAAAATATTTTGCAAGAATATAATGCATCTGAGTGTTTGTTACAGTGACCAGGAATCATCTCTCCTTAAAATAAAAAGACGGAGAACACTATGAATGTATCACCATAAACTAAATATGGCCACATTGCTCAATCCCTGCACAGTTTTATGCACTCCTTAATAAATTGGCTGCATAAGTGGTCAAAGCAATTGACTTAGTTCTGTCAAATGTTAAAGAGATTTCTTGAAATGTTAATTTTAAAAAAATAATTTTTTTAAACCTCCCTTAGATAACCAGGAATATTGGATCAGACTTGGTTTTTTGATTGACATTTTAACACATCACATTTTGACTATACCCCTGCATGGCTATTCGTAGGTAGTTATATAAATACATTGTGTAATCCACTCATTCCTAGTGAAATTGTGTCTTGAGGGAAATCAACTGGCAAATAATTTGACCCACTTTGCTACACTGAAGTCAGTTTCCAAAAATAGAAATCACGGTATGAAGTATATTTGTGAAGCTGTGGATTAAATTTCAAAAAAATTACCTGATTTCAAACTTTATGAAAATTAGTTAAGACTACTCTTTTTATCATCTAGCTTAATATTGACAGTGTGGAAAAATTGCTACTAAAAAAGCAGAAGTTACTAAACAGTTGTTAAACGAGATCATAAAAAAGAAACAGTTATTTTAGAAGAGCAGAATTTTATAAATATCTTAAGAGTGGTTAGCCTAGATATGAAAATCATTGTGCAAAGATTGTATCCATATTTGGAAGTACCTATACTTGTTATCAGCTGTTTTCACTGTGTATAAAAATAAATCTCTCTCCTACATAAAGGACTTAAGGCTAAATTCTGTGTTGTAAACTGAATAAGAAACACGAGACCTAACAGTGATGGGTTGGTGAGGAAGAAAATGTGGGAGGTTTTAGCTTCAAATTGAAGAAATAAGAAATCTTAAAAAGAAAATGTCATCTAACAGGGAAGCATTTCTGTGCCTTTCCAGGTACACGACAATCTCCCTTAGCCTTGGGGGAGATTCAGATCTATTACAGAAGCCACGTGAGAAAGAATAAGGTAACATTCCAACTCTGGCATTTTTTGAGCTTGACAGCAAGGCTTACAATCCAGTCATTGGTGAGAAGGAAGGGGTTTCCTGTTTTCAGACCTGGAAATTCAGATGGTGGAGCTCATGGGAAGAAGATGCTTCAGCTAGGTTGCCAGGTGATGGGGCCAGAGGAGGTTGGTGGTGATAGAAACCTGAACCTCCCAGTTCTGGTGCTGTGGGAAAGTCAGGGAGAGAGAATCAGGAGGGACAGAAAAAATCTTAGGTCAATCCAATAACAATGTGTCGTGCTCAAGCCTCTGAGCCACGGTGTGGAGAGTGGGAGGTTAGATAACTTGGAGACAGAGTGGCTTTCCCTGCTTACAGATTGAGATTCTGGAGGAGACGAGGCTCCATGCCAAAGTAGGGTGAACCAGCACAGCCAAGACCTTTGCTGGGTGTGACCAGGAAGAGAGTGGCTCTGATTTAAAATCCAAGCCTCTCTGTTTCAGATGGAAAGGCAGGGGATTTGTCATCACCCCTGCCATTGGGAGGGTCGGGTTGCCCCACAGCAGATATTGGAGGGAGACTGACTGGCTGTGTGGGTCTACATGGACTTGAAAGAGATTTGGGTCTATAGCCAGGCAATAACTAAGGGTAGGCCTGATTAACATGAGATGCCAGTCCCTCCCACACCCTGCCCCCTCTCCCCTCCCCCTCCACTTACTGTTTCATAGAGAAGAGGCCACGCATGCATCACCTATAAGGCAGGAGTAGATGCCAGCAGAAAGCCCAGGGACACTATCAGCCAGTTATACTCCAGCAGACCTAACATCAGATACTGTAACCGGGTTTTGGAGTGCATGGGAGGCACAGCTCCCCCGAGAGACTGTTGTAGGTTCTTGGTCTCTCGCCCTCTCAAGAATGAGAGAGGGGACCACGGCAGCTGCGCGGTAAGTTTGTAAAGTAAATACCGGACCCAAAAAATGTTGCAGAAAAGTTATTTATTTATTTAGAGAGAGAGAGACAGGAGAAGGGAGAAAACTTCCACACAAGAGAGAAAAAGTGTGTGGAAGGGGATCCAAACATGGAATCCAAAGGGGTGTGGAAGAAGGGGACTTTTAACCTGGGAGGAACCCTCTCCTTCTCCAGGACCTCTGGCTAATGAAAGGAGTTCCTTAGAACTTCCACTGGAGTGATTGACTTTTCGATTCTTCCCGTGCTCACGAAAATTAAAACAGAGACTGTTAAATTTCCCAGATGGAGAGAGATGGGAGGGGGGCATGGTGCTGGGAAGTTCTTGCCCTTGAAACTACACCCCCTGGTGGACCCGAAAAGAGAACACATTCCCTCAATACTGGGCTGCTTGGGATAGCAATGATGGAAGAATAGATGTTACATAACTTCTCCTGGCACAAAATCATATGAATCCTTCTGTCTCCAGGTGCCACTGTGAATGGGAATAGCATAGAAGATGGCATATAAACAAGGCAATGAGCATTTTCCTCAAAAATCTGATATTTAATCATTGTTACTGGATTGGTCTAAGGTTTGAAATGGATTGATTGTTAAATCTTTTTCCCCTGCTGAAACCCAAAGGTTGAGGTCTTGGGAGGAACAACTGCTCTCTTATATCAGTTGAAAAAAGAAACACTTTTCTATATGTATATAGATTGTGTAAAAAAACCCCTCGGCCGGGCGCTGTGTCTCACGCCTGTAATCCCAGCATTTTGGGAGGCCGAGGCAGGCAGATCACCTGAGGTCAGGAGTTCGAGACCAGCCTGACCAACATGGTGAAACCCATCTCTACTAAAAAATAAATAAATAAATAAAATTAGCTGGGCGTGGTGGTGCATGCCTATAATTCCAACTACTTGGGAAGTTGAGGCATGAGAATCACTTGAACCTGGGAGGTGGAGGTGGCAGTGAGCCGAGACCATGCCATTGCATGCACTCCAGCCTGGGCAACAAGAGCAAAACTCTGTCTCAAACAAACAAACAAACAAACAAAACAAAACAAAACAAAAAACCTCTGGCAGCATTCAGGATAACTTAATTTTTCTACCTGTGATCCATTTCATTTGCAAAATAAAATTTGCAATGTTATACAAATGCGTGTGGATGATGTGCTTTTGCTATAGTTCTGTAAAAATAAGGCAAGTCTGGTTATGACTTTTCATCAGGTGATTTTTCTTTCATTGAGCCTGTTTTATTCCTGTATGTCACTGCCTTGGCCCCCGGAGCCATTTTGGGGTTTATGCATTTCTGCATTAAAAGAAATCAAATACCACTTCAGGAACTCCTTGAAACTATGAAGGGAATACAAAGGGAGGACAGCAAAGAAAATTCACACACAAAACTCACTCAACAAAAGGATTTGTTAGTAATTTCTTAGAAAGTGGACATGAATCCAGGAAAAAAAATATGCATAGAAGTAGGGTTGTAAAGAATGGGCTGCTGCATTCTGTGGCAGTTTGTAGGACAGACAAACACTGTATAGTTCCTCATAAAAGTAAGTCTGCACTACACTAGCGGAGCTCCTTTATCTTTCATTTCTCTTATTTTCTATCCGGGTTCAGTGCTAGGCACTGGGATCTCACAAGGAATGAGGCAAGTGTGATGGCACCCCACAATTTTAGTCAGCAGGAAAGGAGAAAGAGAGAAAAGCCAGTAAAGACACACATAAAGTAAAATAATTTCCAAGTGCACTAAGTCCTCCTTACAAGGGAAACAGGATGTTGAAATGAGAAATAACGGGATCTTGGGAGGACGGTCAGGGGAGCAGTCTGCTTTGGATACAGCAGGCAAGGAAAGTCTTGCTGAGGAACTGGTACAGGAGCTGAGACTTGAACATAGGTGATCAACTTGACCCGGTTTGATCAGGACTTTCTTGGTTTTAAAATTAAAAGTCCTGCATCCCAGGAGTCTCTTTAGTCCCAGGCAAAACAAGATGGTCGGTCACCCTAACTGAAAGATGAGAAAGAACCAGCATTGCACAGAGTAGGGGAGCAAGTACCCCAGAAAGAGGGACTCACATGTACAGAGGTTTGGGGGTGAGAGAGACCTTGGCATGGCCAAGGAACCGAAGGATCGGTGCGAGGGAGGAGGCTGAGGGAACCATCTGAGGCAGAAGAGACAGGTGAGGACCATGCCACGTGGTGGAGGCTTCAGTAAATAGCTCTAGTTTTATTTGAGATGCATTGAGAAATCATTGACAGGTTTCGTGTAGGGAGTGATGTGATCCCATTGGGTGCTACATGGATAATAGATAGAAGGAATCAAGATTAGAAGCAAAGTTGGGATGATGTGGGAATAGCCCAGGTGAGAAGTGAAATTGATGAGAAGAGGAAAAATATGGGCCATAGTTTGGAGGTAGAATGCACAAAACTTGCGTGGATGTCTCATGGGTTTCTGGTTCAAGCAATGGGATTCATGGTTTAAAGCAATGGAGAAAATTGGAGGAAGAAGAGGCATTTTCTGCCCGATCTCCACCCTTTCTGCAGATGAGTTATATGTCAGAGACCATAAGTTTTTAGAAGATATAACTCTTTACAAAGTGACATTCATTCTGGTATTTCAAATATGGTGCCTGCATAAGTAGGAAGCTTAGGGCCTTGGGAAGGGGTTGTCATTCCTCCGTCTCTGTTATAGCCCAGTTACTTATTTTTAGAGAAAAACACTGAAGCTAATGAATAATTTGCTAAGCAGTCAGAAACATAAATGCAGAGATGGCTAGAAGGAAAAAAAAGTATCCAACGGTCCTTGTATGTACATTCACCACAGCTGTGTTACTTCTAGATCATAAACCCTGCCCTGCACTATAGCTTGAGAGTTAAAAAAAAAAAGAATAAAATATTTTTAAAAGTGCTATGGGCAAAAGAGAACACATTTAAAAAGAAAAGCATGCAAACAAAAATTTAAGGTAAAAGAATAAAAATGGAACCATAAGTGAATTGATTGAGCCAAGAATGATTCAGAAATTAAAGTAACAGATTCGGTTAAAAATAAACGAAGGAAATATCAAAAGAGAGATAACTAAAATGTTAAAGTAAAAGATTAAGGTAAAAGATTATGGATAAGTAAAAAAAGATTAAAAGGATAGAAAATGAAGTCAAGAATAGAAAGGGCAAAAAGTAAAAATGCTAGACCCCTACGATTTAGAAAGGTAAAATCAAAACAAAGTTAAAATAAGCTGAAGGATAAACAGAGAGAACAAAAATAGACAGGTGGCAAAAGACTAAAGGAGGAATTGCATACAATCAAAATGTTAAAACTTGCTAAAGTTAAAAAAAAAACTTGCTAAAGTTTAACTCGAAATCCCCAAGCATTTGTGGAAAAAAGGTCTGGAAAAATAAGCTCCCATTATTTAAAAATAAAACAAAGCTGACAAGCCACGAGTTACTAAGAGCAGCCTCCGAGCTCACGCAAACCACATGGGTTTGGGGGCTCCAGTCCGGCTTCTTGAGGGCAGTGCAGAAGGCCTGAATGTGTATTAGTGTGTTCTCACGCTGCTGATAAAGACATACCTGAGACTGGGTAATTTATTCAGGAAAAAGCATTTCATGGATTTATAGTTCCACATGGCTGGGGAGGCCTCACAAACACGCCGGAAGGCAAAGAGGAGCAAGTCATACCTTACGTGGATGGCAGCAGGTAAAAAGAGAGCTTGTGCCGGTCAACTCCCATTTTCAAAACCATTAGCTCTCATGAGATCCATTCACTGTCATGAGAACAGCACGGGAAAATCTTGCCCCTATAATTCAGTCATCTCTCACTGGGTCCCTCTGACAAGATGTGGGAATTATAGAAGCTACAAGATGAGATTTGGGTGGGGATACAGAGCCCAACCATATCAGTGTCTGACCCCCCCGAGTGCCCTTTTCATGCCAACAGCAAGTTCTCAGCGTGGGACATTGCTGCTAGCCAGAGTCAACAGTGTTTCTGCTGTATCTCTGTTCCTACTTGGTCCTGCACAAAACTGTGCAGTACAGAAAATACCAGAGCGACAATAGTCCTTGAGTGTGAATGTACTGTACATTCCTTCTGCAACTTTAATGACAAAAGAAGAATATTCTAGAATGATATTGTCAGGGAAGACAGCCCAATCACTCAGAAGTCTTTTCTTCTGGGGCAGTTTTTCTCTCTCCTCCTTATGAAACACTCCTCTAGCTAAGATAAATTATAAAGATTTTCTTCCTGGGACTCAGAATAGCCAAAACAATCATTAAAAAGAACCAAGTTGAAGACTCATGGTTCCCTATTTCAACATTTTTAAGACAGAAGGGCACTGACATAAGGATAGATATATAGATCAATGGAATAGAATTGAGAGCCCCAAAATGAACCCATTCGTCTATAGGCCAATTGATTTTCAACAAGACCATTCAGTGGGGGAAGAATAGTTTTTCAACAAAGGGCGCTGAGACAACTGGAGAGCCATGTATAAGAAAATGAAGCTCTCTATCTCATACCATGTGCAAAAATTAACCCAAAATGAAATGACCAGGATGAGCAAATCTATAGAGACAGGAAGTAGGTTAGCAGTGGCTGAGGTGGTAGCAAGGTAGGGCAGTGGTCCCCAAACATTTTGGACCAGGGACCAGTTTTGTGGAAGATAATTTTCCCACAGACTGCAGGAGTGAGGGGCAGGGTGGGGGTGGTTTCAGGATGAAGCTGTTCCACTTCAGATCACCAGGCATTAGATTCTCACAGGAGTGCACAACCCAGATCCCTCGCACACACAGTTCACAATAGGGGTCGCACTCCTATGAGAATCTAATGCTGCCGCTGATCTGACAGCAGGTGGAGCTCAGGTGGAAATGCTCGCTTCCCTGCCACTCACCTCCTGCTGTGTGGTCCGGTTCCTAACAGGCCACCAACCAGTACCAGTCCACAGCCTAGGGATTGAGGACCCCTGAGTTAGGGGATATGCACATGGGATGTGACTAATCTTCCTACGAGTTCCATAAGGTGGATAGTTTCATAATCTTCATTTTAAAGGTAAAAATCCGAGGCACAGATAATAAGGTGCAGTTGGCAGGAAAGGAATTCCTGCAAGGGTTGTTGGCAGGATAGCTTCTGTACAGTAAGCACTCAACTATTATTGTTATCTATGGACATTAATCTTGAGTGTTGACTTTTGAATGAAAAATACACTGTACTTTGGGCAGGGTCAGAAAAGTAGAATCCAAAAGTAAGTCATATTGAGATAAAATTATACACCATACTTAGACACATTTTACTTTCCATTTTGAGGTGTGGATATTGTGTGTGTGTGTGTGTGTGTGTGTGTGTGTGTGTGTACTAAAGCACATAATCCAGGAGACGAATTTCAAAATTTCCATGTGATAGGTTTATTTTTAAATGAAATTGAATCTTGTGTGTGAATTTTGATTACTTTGCTTAACTCCCCAAGGCTTCTGGCTTATTCTTTCTGCCTATGCGAGTTTTCAGAGGGAAAGAATAAAAACATAATCTTAGAAATGTTTCATCCCCAGGTGAACAACTCCTTTTATAGTCTTTTCGTATAAGAGACTAGAATTTATTCACAATATTAGTAAAAGGGGAACCCAAACTCAGAGCTCATATCTGCGATGTCAACAGAATATGCTCACACCTACAGCCTGGCTTCACAGAGCTACAGAATCAGTGGAGATGCCAGGCTGAAGCTTTGGAAAGCAAATACATATGAAATAATATCTCTGTGGCAAAACATTCGCACAGAATAATGACTTAGACCTTTATGGATAAAATATGCAAAAGCTGAATTTAAATATTCTTATTTGGGCCTTTGGAGGTTGAGATAGAAACCTATGGGGTTGCCTGTTGGCCAGGCCAGGTCTAAAGGGTGGAGTGGGGTGAGAAGTGTATTCACTGGAGCATTATGTTCCCTGATATCTTATATTTCTAGCAGTAGACTTTTTGTCATTTTGGAGCTATGCTCTATGTTCTCTTTGGAGAAACACCCTACTCCACTTTCAGTCCAACCCTCCCATCTGTTTTGGGCAGGACTAGCTTCAGTTCTTTCATTTGCAGCCGAAAGGGTTCAGACAAATTCTGACTTTTGAGGTTTTGCAATCGGCAAACAGGGCTGCAATGAGGAACTAGCTGCTCCCACTCAAGAGCTTTGATTAGACTTTGATAGAAATATTGTGCCCTCTGCTGGCAGAGGATTAGCATTGACCAGCTCTCAATGACGATGTGACAGAAAGCATTTTAGAGCCAGTCCTGGAGTCAAGGTCTTTCTCCTCCATATGCAAGCTGTTTCGCCTTGCTTAAGTAATGTTACTTCTATAAGCCTGCATTTTGTATTTTAAAAATATTAATGTTAGAAACTACCTTTCAAGACTCTTTGATGAGTACATAAATGGCTATTTGAAAGGTACTTAATCATTGAAAGATACTATTATAAGACAGTTTTGGAGAAGAAAGTCAGCCTGTTTATCAAGTTTTTTCATGGTTCTAAAATATGATATTCAATGTTACTGGTTCTCTGGAGATGAGAAAACATACATATTGTATCAATTTAAGAAACTATTGTTATGTTATAGAATGTGGTCCCAGCACGTTGGGAGGCTGACAGGAGGATTGCTTGAGCCCAGAAGTTTGAGACCAGTCTGCGCAACATGGGGAGACTGTCTCTACACACACACACACACACACACACGCACACACACACACACAATTATTTGGGTATGGTGGTGCACTTTCTGTAGTCACAGCTACTTGGGAAGCTGAGGTGGGAGGATCACTTGAGCCTAGGGGGTCAAAGCTGCAGGGAGCCATGATTGTACCACTGCATTTCAGCGTGGGCAACAGAACAAGACCCCAGCTCTAAAAATATAAATAAAATAAAATATAAG
The DNA here is from genome assembly GCA_963573385.1 of Cacajao melanocephalus. NCBI lineage: Eukaryota > Metazoa > Chordata > Mammalia > Primates > Pitheciidae > Cacajao > Cacajao melanocephalus. Next base: position 19,691 of record CAUYLG010016615.1, on the reverse strand, counting down.
GAACACATATATATACACACACACACACACACACATACATATATGTATGCACCACAAGCAAAGTCAAAAGACAAGTGACAAATTGGGAGAAATATAATTGCAACACATGTCATAAAGAACTAAACTCCCTAATTTACAAAACATTCAAAAATTGAGAAACAGATTCAGACACACCAAAACCCACAGGTGCCCTTAAACATATGAACTTCATGTTTATGGCAGAGAAATTCAAATTAAATTTACAATGAGGAAGTTCTTTTCAACTTTAGTGTATGTCTGGAAAAGCTCATAATAAATTACTGAGAAAAAATTAATGTATTTCTCATTTTCAGGTTGGTACACATTCAGAAGCTTGTAAACACATTTTTCTGTGATTGGCTGAGGGAAATTCAATCTGAACTGGGTATTAGATGATTTCATTATTGTATGAAAGTTAAATTTCTTGGATGTGACTATGGTTATGCAGGCATGTATACGTGTTTTTAAGAAATACATGCTATGATAGTTAGGGGCAAAATGTCATGAAGTCCACAAACCTACTTTCAAATACAACAGCTCAACAAAAGTACATGTGGTTTTTTGTTCATTTTAAAATCTATTTCTTTTATTTCTTTTTTTGACTATCTCAATAAAAGTTTATTCACAGACATTGAAATTTGAATTTCATGATTTTCATGTCATGAAATATATTTTTAATTTGTTTTCAGCCACTTTTAAATGTAAAAATCATTCACAGGTCATATATCGGGCAGTGGACAGGACTCAGACACGGGTCATTTTGCCAACCCTATCCTAAGTGAAGATACCAACGAGGCCAACCTGAACTTCTCCTAAAACCAAGACTTTCAAAGCAGACTATTAACAAGAGCATGCCCTGCGCCAGATGACCCAGAAGTGTCAAGGAGGTCAGGCTGTTGGGAGAGGAGGGCAATGGTCTGGCACGGACCCTCTGTTCTGAAACCTTTGGCCCCCAGCACTGTGACTTCCAATAGTATGGGAAGTCACCCAACCTGTGACTTCCAATCATTTAGTTCTGTCCTTTAGGATGCCTGATAATGTTCTGAGAGCAGACATTGTATATGAAAAACTGTAGAGGCTCCAGATGATGTCATCTTCCTCTAGAGTGAATTCACTTAATCCTCTGTTAGGCAGCGGGATTTGCTCACCTTAATCAAATTGGGGATTTGCCTGAATTGAGGCTGGAGCCCTTTTTATGGAGCCCACCAAGGGTTTTAACTGAGAGCCTGAGTTGTTTACCAAGTTCCTTCCCTCTGCTGGATCATCAACTGTAATCAGTGTGTCCTCAGTAGTTTGAGACGGAGCAAAAACTTCTTTGCTTCTAAGAGGCTCTTGCTTAGCTCTTAGCCACCAATCCCTCAGAGCTTCAGAATTTGGCATATGTCTTGAGGAGAAAACCAGCCATATGTCAGATAATGTCTATAAAGCACTTAGCATAGTGTTGGCAATAGGGGAGTACGCTAGAAATGGGTTGTTGAAAGAAACAAACATTGGCTATAAGGAAAAATGTCTCTTTCAGTGAAGAGATTTGGCGATTACCACCTCAACCAAAAGGTCAGACTTAACCATCTTGAATAGTAGAACAATCAGATATTATGTGCTTCTTATGTGATGCAATGAGAAGTGTATTTAATCATTTGCAGTATAAATGCTATGTAGTATAATTGCTAAATATGTTTTACCTGAATCTTTTTTTTTTTTTTTTTGAGATGGTCTCGCTCTGTCGTGCAGGTTGGAATGCAGTGTTGTGATCATAGCTCATTGCAGCCTTGACCTCCTGGGTTCAAGCAATCCTCCCACCTCAGCCTCCCAGGTAGTTGGTACTACAGGCACCCACCACCATGCCCAGCCAATTTATTTTAAAAAATTTTTTGTAGAAATGGGATCTTGCTACATTGCCTGGAATGGTCTTAAACTCCTGGGCTCAAGTGATCCTCCCATACTGACCACCTAAAGTATTGGGATTACAGGTGTGAGCCAGTGTGGCTTGCCCTCTGAATCAAATTATGAAGACAGAATCAGATAAATCAACTACAGAATATTCTATAAGATAACGAGTCTCAATCCTTAAAAAAATAGTCAATGTCCTAAAAAATAAAACCAAAGCCAGGGGACATGTCTGGTTAAAAGAAATTAAAGAGACAAGAAAAACTCAGATGCGTGTATAAATCTTTCTTTGCAGCCTGCATTCAAAAAAAGAATACATAAAAGATATCTGGGGGCCCCTGAGGAATTTAAATATGGATTGTAAATTACATGGTATTATTGAATTAATATAAGAAATTTTAGATGTGATAACGATATGGCATATGGGAGTGTATTCTTAGGAGATACATGCTGAAATATTTAGGGAGGAAGTATCATCAGGTCTGCAACTTGTTTTCAGTGTTTCAGCAAAAAAAAAATGATAAATAAAACATAGAAACATGTTAACAACTTGTATTTCTAAGTAGAAGGTGTACAAAATAGTGGTTTGTCAAATGTTTTTACTTTTCTGAGGGTTGAAATTTTTCAAATGAAAAACTTGGAGGAATATTCTTGGCTGTTCCATCTAAGTTATTCATTCTAAGTTTCTGAATTCATACAATAAACATTTATTGAATACCTACTATGTATGAATATTTTTTGTAGGTGCTGAGAAGTGGTGATGAAATAGATGGATAAGATCATGCTCTTTCAGTTTCCCTCATCCATAAAATAGATACAGAGTAAGCATATACCGTATAAGCACAAGAAGACATTCAATGAATGTTGACTGTTATAATTAATCAGCTTTGTCCATTGTTGATCTGATTTCATCAATTCAATGTTTTCGGTCTTAAACTAAATAAAAATGTATGATCTTCCATCTTATGTATTCTTCCCAATCCATTTCCTGAACTTACTACTCATCTTACTTTTGTTAATATTATTAGGGCATTTGAAGTCTTGGAGAGAATACATGATATGAAGTCAAAGCAAAGGTGAAGTTAAAGTGATCAGGGGTATGTTACATTTTTCTTTTTGTTTCTCTTGAGACAGGGTCTCACTCTGTCACCCAGGCTGGAGTGCAGTGGTGCGATCACAACTCATTGCAGCCTCAGTCTCCTGAGCTCAAGCAATCCTCCCACCTTAGCCTCCCCAGTAGCTTGAACTACAGGCATGCACCACCAAACCTGGCTGATTTTTAAAAATTTTAGTGCAGACAAGGTCTCACTATGTTGCCCAGGTTGGTCTTGAACTCCTGAGCTCAAGCAATCCATCTGCCTCAGCCTCCCAAAATGTTGGGATTACAGGTATGAGCTATTGCTCCCAGCCATAATTTAAAAATTAGGTTTGTATATATGTAAGTATCCTTAGGTCAAAAGTATATATTCACAGAGATTTTATTGATGATTATGTTCTGGTCTAAGATTGGGTTATAAACTACAAGAAACTAAAAAAAGGTTTCTAAATTTATTTTTCTAAATACTAGATCTTAAACTGATTAAAAACACTGGAAGTTCCTTAATACTCTTCCCCAAGAATCTTGCTTCTTATATACAGGGTGCACATTTAACATGTTATTTTATCTGTGAGTAAGAACACTCCTTCCTTCCATGCTGCCCTACCCACTCATGTTTTCAGATGCTAATGGCTTGGCCTGATAAAGTCATGGTTCATTCTAAGCCCATACCATAAAATTTATCAGTAAGTTCCAAAGGTTTCCTTTCAGTGTAGACTGTGATCATAGCACATAATTTATTAAATAAAGAATTATTTTAGTTCAATAGTACTTAAAAAATCGAAGCTAATGTTCATTCATATAACTTGCAAATGTAATACTTAAAACTGATGGGAGTGATTCAATAATTCAAAATAATAAGTGATATTTTTGAGGTTAAGTTTATTTTCAAGTGTTCAAAAAAATGAAACAAAACACTTTCATTTTCCTATTTCCCTCTTACAGGTTTGGAGAAGACTGGAACAATGATTCATATATTTGTGTTACTATAAAGCATCCCATATACCTTAAGGATTGTACGCTGTATTTTGATACTATCTTGTTCACTAACAATACAGTAAATTATTTTTATATATTCTGGGTAGGATTAAAATAAATAACAATAGAAATAATTTAACAAATCTTTATAAAACACCTACTGTGTGCCAGGTTTTTAAGACACAAAAATAAATAAAAAATGGTCCCTGCCATTAAGAAAGTCACAGTGCATAGGGGCAGACACACAAATAAAATAGACAATTTAATGTAACATGACAGCTTTGAGAGAGGTCTATACAAAGAACCACAGGAACATTTAATAAGTCACTTAATCCAGAACAGTAGTAGTTATAGATCATTTCCAAGTCAAGATGGTAAGTTTTACAACAGATCTTATGAAGAAAAGAATCAACCATGGGGATTACTCCAGGTACGTAAAACAGCCTGTGCAAAGGCAGAGAAGTGATAAATTTTTACAAAATAGTTTTGTAAGACTGAACTGAAAGATAGAGGGTGGGACAGTTGTGAAAGAAGAGGCTTGAGAGGTAAGTCAGACCACATCATTAAAGGCCCCACAGCCTTTACTAGAGAATTTTGATGTCTACCTGAATGTAGTCAGGTGTTTAAGCTAGGGGTGACATGCTAATTTGGAGTTTAACAAAGATTATACTGCTAACAGTAAAAGGAAGGAACTGGAGGCAGGAACATCAGTTAAGAGGTTATTTTAGAAATCTCAATTTTGAATAAGGACAAGAATTAAGTAATGAGGCAGAGATAAAGATGGAGAAGGGGTGAATTACTTAGATATTTAGATGATAAAATCAGTAAGAATTGACTTGACTGGACATGGACAATGATGGAGAAAAGTAAATTGTGTTGATTTTTTTAACACGACCTATCATTCACTGAGATAGGAACTGGAGGAAGAACTACTTTTACAAGATGACAAGTTTTGAATCAGGTGTTTATAACTTTGCTAAAAATCCAGAAGATAGTAGCATATGTATTTCTGGAGCATCTCCGGGAGATCTGATGTTGGGACATGAACATGGACATCATCAGCACCAACAATGGTAGCTGACACAGGAGTAGTAGATGGGATCATCAAAGATGTTAGAATATAGAGACGAGACAGTCAGAACCTTGGGGAACACTAACGTGTAATGAGTAGATGAACAAAAGTGAGTCCTTGGAGGAAACTGCAAAGACTGTTTAGAAGAGGGAAAGAAAAGTCCAAGAGACTGTAGTCCCAAACCATGAGGAGAGAGTTTTTCAGAAGTACTTATGTGTGTCAGTGTGAGTGTTTATGTGTGTCAAATATATAACGACTAAAATGCATCCAATGGATTTAGCCATTAAGTCACTTGTAATTTGGATAACAACAATTTCAACCATGTGGAGTGATGGCCATATGATAGCAGGTTGATAAATGAATGACTGGTGAGGAAGTCAGAGTAAAATCTAAGATACTAATGTAAGCCACAAATACTACATTTTAAAAATGGGCAAAGAAATCACATAAGGTAGGGCTCCCAGTATGATGCCAAAACTCAATTTGAATTAGTTTAGGTAAGCAGATGAGGAATGGCTGGAACTAGGGTCTGGAATATAATGAGGCCTCTTTCTCTGCAACTCTTCTTTCTCCTGGTGGCTCCATATTCTCTTACCTAAGATCCATTTTCTTTGCATGGCAGGGAACAGTTTCATCAGCAAAGAGGAAAGGGCTTCTTTCTTCCAACTTATGGAAAGGGTGGATTGGATCATGTTTCCATCCTTAGACTAAACACAGAGGCTGCGAAAGACAGGATAATGTTCTTTAAAAAAAAAAAAAGCCCACATGTGTAGTAGGTGGTTGGAAGTGAGATGGGTGAGTCTCCTTAATTAGGGTGACTTCTATTAACAGATGGTGGTGATAGTAAGGGGGTTGGACAAAAATAATCCACATCCATTACAAAAAAAAACGGCTAAAAATATATGTGCGTATACTACTGTACACAGATGCTATTCAGCAAGATGCTTATTGCTTTAAATTTTCCCAGATTTTGAAATTTTCAAAGTGCTTTATCTTTTGTGAAATAAAATTAGTAGGATACCTTTCTTTTGTTAAGAGGACATGGACAGAAGAGAATGCTGTTGGGTCTAGAAATTATACTCTATGATTATCAGTGGAATTAGGAAGAAGATCTAGGCAGAGACAGGCTAGGAGTCTTCAAATATCTGGCAATCATAAAGGAGGAGGACTGAATCTGCCTGGTTCTAGAGGGTAGATGTGGGGCTAGAAGGCAAACATTACAGAGAGGTGGTCTTCAGTTCAATGAGGAAGAAATTCTAATGCTCAGAGCAAGCCTAGACTACAATTGTACTCTTCTGTGACATATTAGAGGTTCTATTAGTAAAAGTACAGGATTTGAGCTTGGGCTGGCTGACTGACAGTGTTCCTATTGAGAAAATTACTAGATAATCCTAGAGATTTGACTGTCTGATTTTCAAGGCCTCTTCCAACTCTAAGAAGATAGTAGGAGACAATTATCTACTGCTTGATTCAACATAGGGAATTTGCATATAGTGGGGCATCTTTCTAATATTTGCCTATCTGTTAGATACTGGTTTCCTGGATTCTTATATTCAATGCTATAGAGAACACTTTTTAAGAACAAAATGCCATACTAACTAAAGCATTTTCTAGACACTTTTTACTATGGAGCTGAATACAGATTCAGAATAAACAATTTGTATAGTGAGTAGTGTATCATCTGTTTTTATGAAAAAGAGAAAAGTTAAAATGAAAAAAGTTGGCTGGGCACGCTGGCTCACACCTGTAATCCCAGCACTTTGGGAGGCCAAGGCGGGCAGATCATCTGAGGTCAAGAGTTCGAGACCAGCCTGACCAACATGGTGAAACCCTGTCTCTACTAAAAATAAAAAATAAGCCAGGTGTGGTAACACGCGCTTGTAGTCCCAGCTACTTGGGAGGCTGAGGCAAGAGAATCACTTGAACCTGGGAGGCAGAGGTTGCAGTGAGCCAAGATCTTGTCACTGTACTATAGCCTGAACAAGAGTGAGGGTTCATCTCAAAAAAAAAAAAAAAAAAAAAAAAAAAAAAAATTAAAAAGTAAAAATAAAAAAATATAAAGTTAAATGTTCCTAAAAAGTTATAAACTTTAACAAAGACTAGTGTTAAGGATTCTTTAGAATAATAGTTTTCTTTCTTTTTATTATGGAGAAAACAAAAAGGAGCTGAAACTCCTTTGTCTGAGTATCTAAGAATAGCACACTAGATGGTGCTATAAGGCTGTCAGAAAGAGAGTTTTACCAGGCTAGTGTGGCAGCTCTGGTGGTAGCTAAGTGTTCTGGAAACTTTCCACATACTTTCAGCTCCTGAGAGCCATTCCAGGTTTACACAAGCTCTAAGATCACATTAACTTAAAACTAAACCACAGGCTTAACACATTTAAAATAGTTTCACTATTGGACATTTCAATCTGATTCCACTGAAATGGAAACGTTAATGTCGTTAAAATGCCAATGTATTAATTTAAATGTATTGCTATTAATTTTACTTAGCTAGTCTTCTCATGAGCCTAGTTATATCTACCACTTAATGAATCTTAAGTTTCAAGTGGCTTCCTGAAATTCTAAATTATCATTAAGCTGAACATACCAGTCACTCTTTCATTTAGTATTGTGGATATATTATCACAAATACACGAAACATTATATTCTGAAATCACTCTATTAGTATATTATCTTATAAAAAATAACATTTCGCCATACTGCCCAAAGTAATTTATTGATTCAATGCTATCCCCATCAAGCTACCACTGACTTTCTTTACAGAATTAGAAAAAACTACTTTAAATCTCATGTGGAGCCAAAAAAAAAAAAAGACCATATAACCAAGACAATCCTGAGCTAAAAGAATAAAGCAGGAGGCATCACTCTACCTGACTTCAAACTATCCTGCAAGGCTATAGGCTACAGTAACCAAAACAGCATGTTAGTGGTACAAAACAGATATAGAGACCAACAGAACAGAACAGAGGCCTCACAAGTAACGCCACACATCTACAACCATCTGATCTTTGACTAACCTGACCAAAACAAGCAATGGCGAAAGGATTCCCTATTTAATAAACGGTGTTGGGAAAACTGGCTGGCCATATGCAGAAAACTGAAACTGGACCCCTTCCTTACACCTTATACAGAAATTAACTCAAGATGGATTAAAGATGTAAATGTCAGACCTAAAACCATAAAAATCCTAGAAGAAAACCTAGACAATATCATTCAGGACATAGGCATGGGCAAAGACTTCATCACTAAAACAGCAAAAACAATGGCAAGAAAAGCCAAAATTGACAAATGGGATCTAATTAAACTAAAGAACTTCTGCACAGCAAAAGAAACTATCATCAGAGTGAACAGGCAACCTACAGAATGGGAGAAAAATTTTGCAATCTATCCAACTGACAAATTTTGCAATCTATCCAGAATCTATGAAGAACTTAAATAAATTTACAAGAAATAAACAACCCCATCAAAAAGTAGGTGGAGGATATGAACAGACATTTTTCAAAAGAAGATATTTATGTGGTCAACAAACATATGAAAAAGGGCTCATCATCACTAGACATTAGAGAAATGCAAATCAAAACCAGAATGAGATACCATCTCACGTCAGTTAGAATGGCAATCATTAAAAAGTCAGGAAACAACAGATGCTGGAGAGGATGTGGAGAAACAGGAATGCGTTTACACTGTTGGTGGGAGTCTGAATTAGTTCAACCATTGTGGAAGACAGCGTGGCAATTCCTCAAGGATCTAGAACTGGAAATACCATTTGACCCAGCAATCCCATTACTGAGTATATACCCAAAGGATTATAAATCATTCCACTATAAAGACACATGTACACATATGTTTACTGTGGCATTATACACAATAGCAAAGACTTGGAACCAACCCAAATGCCCCTCAATGATAGAATGAATAAAGAAAATGTGGCATATATACACCACGGAATACTATGCAACCATAAAAAAAGGATGAGTTCATGTCTTTGCAGGGACATGGATGATGCTGGAAACCATAATTCTCAGCAAACTAACACAAGAACAGAAAACCAAACACTGCTTGTTCTCACTCATAAGTGGGAGTTGAACAATGAGAACACATTGACACAGGAAGGGGAATATCACACACGGGCCTGTCAGGGGTCGGGGCTTAGGGGAGGGATAACATTAGGAGAAATATTTAATGTAGATGACAGGTTGATGGGTACAGCAAACCACCATGGCACGTAAATACCTATGTAATAAGCCTGCACGTTCTGTACCTGTATCCCAGAACTTAAAGTATAATTTAAAAATATTTAAATATTAAAAAAATAACATTGCATGATTTGCCACATTACAATAAAACCAGAAAAATATTTTTTACTAAAGTGCAAGACAAAAATAAAGCTTTACTTTTATAATATTTTCTATTTCCTTTTCTTTTAAAAAGGTGAACAACAACAAAATGAACAAATAAAGATATTCCTTTTGCAACCTAAGAGTCATTTGAGTTTTAAACTCTCAAAGACCTCAGATCTGTTTGTGAATTTTTCCCCCTTATCTTTCCAGTTCTGCCTCTAGAATTTCCCCCCATGTATCTGCATCCATTGGGTACATGATTTTTTCTGGTAGGCTAATGGAAGAACAAATGTTGCTATATCTGCCACTTAGCCATTCGTGTTTCACTTTACTCTTCTGGTAATTCCTCAGGAGTATTACCTGAAAGAGATAAATCACCATTAAAAAAGACTGTAGTAGGTGGTTGTGTTTAAAGCAAGGGCTGAAAGAAAAAGAGTAAGTATCTACATTGATATACACATATACGAATAAATTTGTGTATCTGTGTACGTGTGTGCATGCATATATATATATTTATAGAGTGGGCCACACTGTTTACTGAGGGTTTGGGATAAGGTGAAGTGAAAAGAAAGAGCTAATTCCCTTCTGGTCAACAGAGGAAAATTCCTGAATTTAGAATTTAAAAAATGCAAAAGGATAAAAGAAAGATAGTGTGGAAACAGTGTGGTTAGCAGGAAGAGACTATTAACTTTAACTGGTTTCCAAAAGTCAATACAGTCTCTATGTTATTCTGCATATGCAATTCTATATCCTCCAAGCAGCAGAAGTTATAATTGGTTCAAAGTCATGACACTGCTATCATGACACTGTCAAAAACACTGCAGATTGCAAAGATTAAACTTACCCTCCAAGAATAACCACTTTCTAGATCATCATCTATTTCTCTTCGGCACACAGCCCTTAGAGTCATGCAGTGAGGTTTCCATAAAGAGTCATTGTTTCTTACTGTGTCATTCCAGCTCCTGCATGTCAAGGAAGCCCTGCACAAACTCCGTATGTCCAGCTGACTGAAAATTTTTAAACTGATTTCTTCAGGCAGCAGGTCAACAAAGTTGTTTTGACTCTCATGTTTTTCCTTCTCAGCATCCACAGAGTTCTTGTCTGTGTGAGAAACTCTTGAATTATTGTTTCTCTTGGAGTTTTTCTGCATAGCTTAATGTATTAGTAAATTATCCTCACATGTGACCTAAAAGGCAAAATTTAAACATGCTTAGTCTCCAAATAGGGCTATAAATCCTACTTTGAGTCAGATGCTTTTTGGGTATAATTTAAGAACTCTAACTTTCTTTAGTGTCTCAATCTGTAAAATGGGCCAATGTTGCTCCTCTCCTGAAAGTTCTTGCAAGGATTAACAGGGATAATGTGTAAAACATCTAGTCTTGCCACATCTTTAGTGCACCTGTGAGGCACTCTACATGTTAGTTTCACTCTCACCCAGGCTGGAGTGCAGCTGTGTCAGCATAGCTCACTGCAGCCTCAACCTCCAGCCTCAAGCGGTTCTCTCAACTTAGTGTGCCCCATACCTTTTTTTTTAAACAAAACAAAACAAAAAAACAAAAACTTTTTGAGAAATTGTTCTTGCTATGTTGCCTAGGCTGGTCTGGAACTCTTGTCGTCAAGTGATCCTCCTGCCTCGGCCTCCCAAAGTACTAGGATGACAGGCAGGAGCCACCACATCCAGTACTTTTGAATCTTTGAAAATGTGTATGAGTCAATCCTATTAAACTTCTAAATACTTGTTGTATATGGGAACTGATGCCTTGTCATTAAATTTTTGATTTGCAATTTGTGACTTAATCATAAACCTGCTGGACTTCTAGTTGTTTATATAATTAATGTTATCTACTTGTATGTAATGGGTAGGTAGGTGCTTACATTTGACACAAATACTATCTGAAATGGACTAGAAGATGAGATCTGGGTTAGGACGCAAAGTCACTCAAAGTCTCAAATATTCAACTCAGTTATTAGCATTTTAGAAATGACCCCTTGAAGCCATTCTACATGCATAGTTAATTAAGAGCTAAGCATAACAGTCACTGAAGCCATCAAGCAACAGTGAGTGACAACTGTAAACAACGTTTAGAACTCAGCTAGGTATAGCATGTGACTATTTGAAGCCCAGATTTAAAGCTCAGTTTCAGCTAATGTACCTAAGGTGAATGGTGCAGGTTTCTCAAATCAGTTGAAAGCATGACTGGGTCCATCACCACCCTTGAGTTACTTTTGTATACAAAGACAGCTTGTACTCACTTAAAATCAATTTATTCCATTTTGCACTTCCTTTTATAATGGGGGTTGGTTGTGCAACAGGAAGGGTTTTTGAGATAGAGCTAAATACTTCTTTTAACTCAATAAAACACAAATCTCTTTTGTAGATGAACTACTCAGCTATATGTTTCTGGACTTGTCAAGACCATGGTGGCTCCCATTCATGAGGTTGATTTATGATCCAGATTAGCTGTGGTGGCTGGAACTGTAGTCTGTGTTCAACAGAGGTCTTCTTCTTGAGGGTTTGGGGAAGGAAGAAAGCAAACTGGTAAAAACAAGAGTGAGTCAAGAGCAAGTTTTTGCCACATGCCTTGGCCCCTCCCACCATCAATACAAACCAAAGCCAAACCACCAGGTTCTTGAAAATAATCTCACATTAGGAAAACGTTACAGTGTATTTAAACGTTACAGTGTGTTTATCCACTTCTTCCAGGATCTTACTAGGGGAATCAAATGCTTCCCTTTGTGGAATTCCCTTAACGGGAATGAAGGCTTTTGAATTTCATAGCTGGGGGTGCCTTGGCGAGGTTCTAAAATCCCACCAGGAATCTTTCTTCTACGTCCAGGTTCCCTGGAGGCCTGGAAACGACTCCCCCTTTTTTTTTTTTTTTTTTTTTTTTTGCCCTTTCTCCTTTATGAACCGAACTTTGCTGAATTCTCTCTCAAGTGAGGTAAAATCTCGTTCCCCTTTCAACTGTCACTCGGAGGGATGGATCGGAGGCAGCGCAGTCGGAGGAGCTGGGAGCCACACTTCGTCCCGATCCCGTAGGTCAGGGCTAATCACCCCACGTCCCATCTGGGCCACCCTCCTTGTGTCCCGCGAGGGCTGCAGCTGCTGGAGCCCAAGAACACGGGACACAGACAAGTGAAAAACAACCGTCAGCGCTGACTGTCACCGCGGCTCCAGCCTGCAGAGGGGAGGCTCAGCTTGCGTCGGGGGCGCGCCCCCGAGCGCATAGACACCTAAGCCAACGCGTAGACACCTAAGCCACCTAAGCCAATGGAAGACCTTCCTACCTACTGGATGGCGGTAGCTTCTGCCGCGATTTAAATTCTCCGGAATTCGAATCCTTCCCCATAGCCCTCCACATCCCGCCCACCTGAGCCCCGCCCTGCTGACTCGGAGCTCGCGCAGGCGCCGAGAGGGGTGCGAAGTGCCTTTGGGGATTGGTAGTTTTTGCCAGGGCATCTCAGCTCGGGAAAGGAAGGAAAGAAAGGCTCCAGGGACTACAAGGCCCGGCGTCCTCCAAGTTGGGTGGGCGGTGAGAAGGGTGATGGGGAATAAGCCGGGATTTTTAAACAATAATTTTGAGGCGGTGTGATGGGGGAATCCCCCAATTGCGTCATCAGTAGGCGTGGAGGGGCGGGACTCGGGAGCCTGGGGCCGGGCTCTTAGAGGACCGGCGTAGCCGCGGGGAGCGTTTGCGCCCCTCCCGCGGTGTTTTTCCGGAGGCCTGGGTTTGCCCCGCGCGTGTCTGTGGAGGGCGGAAACAGCGGAGGGGTCAGTCTCCTGGAGAAGAGGCCTAATCCTCGGCCGCCATGTCCGGGGGCTTCGAGCTGCAGCCGCGGGACGGCGGTCCCCGGGTGGCCCTGGCGCCCGGGGAGACGGTGATTGGCCGCGGTCCGCTGCTGGGAGTAAGTGTGGGCAGGGGCTCCTGAGGTTTCTGAGGACTGGCTCCAGTCTTGGCCCGATTCCCCACAGCGCCAGTCCGCCTGTCTTGATTTTAAAAGTTTGGGGCCTCACGTTTTTCAGTCACCTTTAAGCAATTCATAAACATTTCTTTATGTTGCTTTTAAAACACCATGGGTTGGCAAACTAGAGTGTGGGGGCCAAATCCAGCCTGTTTTTGTATGACCCCATGAACTAAGAATGATTCTTAAATTCCAAAATGTAAACAAGAAACCTACTAATTTTTCAGGGAGAATAGTTGCTCCAAGGGTTGAGGGTATTGCGGCGTGTCCTGTAAAGCCTTAAATATTTACAGTAGTGTCTGGCCGTTTACAGAGAAGCTTGCCAAACTGTGATACTATGTCCTCTAGGCTAGTTTCTTTTAAGCTTTGGTCTCCTTTGCAGGGCTGTGTGGACCTTACTTGTTTATTTATATTATTTATTATTTACAGTAAAATGAGTAACCCTTAATAAGTAATGTGTATAGCATTCAAGTCATTGATCTAAGGAGCCTTACCTACCTATACCAACATCTTTAACTGTTTCAAAACCCTATCAGTTAGGTGTTTTTACTATTCTCATTGTTCAGTTGAGAAAATTCAGCCATACATGCGTTGAAGTAACTATGTAACATTTTGGACACGTAATGCCCCAAAGCTAAATATGCTCTACCTTCTTTGGGAGGTTTAGGAATGAGAACATATGCGTATTGCATTCTGGAATTCTATAGATCTCTTCTTAAGAACATCTAGTTTTTTTTTTCTTTAACATTCAGCATTTCTTATTTAGTGCTCACTCCGTAGAACATTTTGCAGATCCTAGCACTGTGGGGCATACAAAGATGATTGGAACATGAGTCTTACCTGCTAGGAGTTTTTTCTTGGGACTGGAGAGACAGACCTGTGTCAGTGAGTTAACACCAACGAGTAAGGAGTGTGTACTGTTATCCTGGTTAACTTCCAGAGTCTAAATGGAGCCATTGGTACTTGCCTTAGGTCTTTTCTGGGAGCAGGGGAAGGAGTGGTAGTTTAAGATTGTATTATGGAAGTTGGTACTAAAGGGGTGTGTGTGTGTGTGTGTGTGTGTGTGTGTGTGTGTACATGTACGTGTACATGCACATATACGTGTACATGCACATGTGTATGTAGTAAGGTTATTGAGGAAGTAGATGGTCCCTTGCTGTTCATTTTTTTTACTGGGCAAGTGATTATTTAAATGTTTAGGTAACATCATTTTTACTTTTTTCCGTTAAATAGCCTATGCAAACACCAGAAGGAACTGTCTGGAGGCTTTCTTTTTCTTTTTTTCTTTTGAATGCATAGGTTAGAAACTTAGAGTATGTGCTTCGTCTAGTAATCATATGTCTGATGACTAACGAGTTTTGACTTGCTTAAGAAATTGTCACCAGTAGAGTACTGTGAGTCAGATTAAAAGATGTATGAATTTAGGCCCCTGTTTTAGAAACATGGCAACAGATGGCAGACCCTTTCGTTATTTGTAGCTTGTTCTTTGGATTGTCTACTTGCTAATGTGAGATGAGCCTATTTGATACCTGTTTTTAAAAATGGTAAGGAATAAAAGCTGGGCAATTATTTGGTCAAGATTTTGCTTTTCCTTTTGAAATAATATTCAGTGATCAGATTCTGTTGTCAAGGTTGGCAGGTATCAGAAGTGGTTGTGAATGACATCCTAAGTGCATTGAAGGAGAAATTTGGAGAACAAACAAATCCCCTTGTGGTTTTTTGATTTTGGAGCTGACAGATACACTCATTTCTTCTCCACAATAGTTAAAACACAACATAAGGGCTTCTGTTTCCAACAACAGCAATTCTAGTCAGATTTATTTTTATATTATGAGAGAGTGAAGACTGAATTCTAAGTGGAAAACTCAAGAAGTTCGCTGTAAATTGGTATACATCGGAAATGATTAGTATGAAAAGGGTGATTTTGAACTTTCTTACTTAATTGGCCGTGTTTTTCTGAGACAAGCATCATAAACCTTGATGGCCACACAAACATAAAGGTTTATAATCCCACTGTGTAAAATAGTCTTGGTAGTAAAACGGTTTGACAATGAGAATGTTTTTATATTTTTACAGTGGTAGGAAAACACAGCAGAGAAACCTGTCACAGAGAACGAAGCACAGTGAAATTTAATCTTTCTTGTGCCCTTTGCTTTCATGTGAGTCATCAGGGAACCCAGATCTTTGTTTACTAGATTTTGATTCTGCTCCAAGATTGGCGTCAGAAGGTTTACAGCAGGATTAATCTTCAGAGAACTTCAGAGTTAAAACAGCCAATCCAAAAGATTACATATGGTATGATTCCATTTATATAATGTTATTGAAATTGCAAAATTACAAAAATGGAGAACAGATTAGTGGTTGCCAAAGGTTAAAAAATTAGGCAGCAGGGCAGAAGGGAATAAATATGGCTATGAAATAACAACATGAGGGATATTTGTGGTGATAGAAATGTGCTTTGTCTGGACTGTGTCAATATCAATATCTTTGGTTGATATATTGTACTATAGTTTTGTAACATGTTACCACTGGGGGAAACTGGATAAATGGTACAAGAGATCTTTCTGTATTATGTCTTTCAACTATATGTGAATCTACCATTATCTTAAGAAATTTAATTTAAAATGGTTTTACAGTACAACATGTCAAGCATTGTTAGGTCAAAGAATTTGCTTTATGGTTTTTCTTTGATTAAAGCTGTTACACTCTTAAATGAAATATACTATTTCTGATTTCAGAGTTTTCTTATTTTGTTTTGACAACAGGGATTATATGACACATTTCTTTATGATCGATTTTTCTTCTAGGGAACAAGATAATGCAAGATATCTAGTGAGACTTTCTCAATGTAGATGTAATTAAATTGACTGCTTTGATTAAAAAGAGAAGAAACCCCAGTTGGGGAAACAGGGAAGGTCATAGGCTTCATATAGACTCTTCAGGTGACATCAGTTCGCCACTTCTAAAAATGTTATACATGTTCCACAAAGGTTACACAAAGTAACCATTCCCTGACCTGGCAGCCCAAGAGTTTAACTGCTTGTTGCAGAATCCTCCTGGCTGTCCTGGAATACTCTTCCTACCTGCTCCAACACAAGTTTCTTCCCTGACACTTCTTTTATTTCTAGATATGTCCTTCACTCATTTTAATTATTTAGCCTGCAACCAGTGCCTAGTACATAGTAGGCCTTCAACACATGATTTCTTCCTTCCATTCCTGCATCTCAGCCTCTCATTCACTCTCCCCTCAAAAGGAACCTAATTGTGACTTAGATATGAAAAAGGGTTTCATTGAGTTTCAAAGTGAATTTAAATATAGTAAAGATGCAGTCCTACCAACTTCTAACCTTAGGGAGTAACATTCATAATGAATTAAGTGTTAACATTTTTCCTATTTGTTGATTGATAATTCACCAAATTCAGGAAATAGTTGATGAACATATACTATGGTTGGGTGGGAGGAAGTATAGGAGAAATAAAGATGAATGAGAAACAAATCTTTACTCTCAAAAAACTTATAGTTTTGGGTTTGAGAGACAAATAAGTATTAGTAACTAAACAAAGCTACAGCCTCACATGGGGACTGGAGCCATTCGGACACTCGGAGTGAGCAAAGTGGGAGGGAAGAAGAAAAACAACACAGGGACAATGATAAATGACAGCAGTTCTGCCTCAGTGTTGGGAAGGCCGCATGGGGAGAGTCTCTATACAATCCCTGATACTTTCTCCTATTCCCATCTGGTAACAGTATCATATTGTTTTTTTAAGAATAGTAAGAAATTTGAATTTTTAGATATAATTCCTGATTTTTAAAATGTCACATTTAATGAAAAGTTTTGGTTAAATACCATGAGCCTGTTGACAAAAAGAGTTAAATTCTATCAACTATTTCAAGAGATTTATTCTGAGGCAAATATGAGTGACCATGGGCCGTTACACACCCCTCAGGAGTCCTGAAAACATGTGTCCAAGGTGGTTAGGGTACAGCTTGGTTTTCTATATTTTAGGAAGGCATGAGACATCAATCAAATACATTTAAGAAATATATTGGTTTCGTTCAGAAAGGTGGGACAACTCAACACAGGGGGTTGGGGCTGGTGTGGGAAGCTTCCAGGCTATAGGTAAATTTAAACATTTTCTGGTTGACAATTGGTTGAGTTTATCTGAAGACCTGAGGTCAAAGGAAATGTTCAGGTTAAGATAAAGGATTATGGAGACCAAGTTTTATTAGGCAGAGCTCTCAGATAGCAGACTTTAGAGAGAGCAGGTTGTAAAAGTTTCTTATCAGACTTGAAAGGGTGCCTGGCTCTTAGTTGATTATCTCCTGGATCTGGAAAGGAAGAAAGGGAAACAAGGGGGAAATGGGATTTTCTGTAGAATGTGGATTTTTTTTCCACAAGGGACTTTGCGGGGCAATTCCAAGGTATGGCAAGGAAATATATTTTGGGTTAAAACAGTTTGATTTTCTTTCTTGTTATGCCAGAGTCAGATTGGAAAGTAAGTCACGATATACAGGGTTAAATAAAACTCATCTGATGAGGATTTATGATTTGTAGGGCATGACTCCCCAGCTCCCTTAGAAAGGAATTTGGGCAAGATTAAAAAAAAAAAAATCAGAGCTTAGTCCTCAAGCCAGAGAGAATGATGTCAACATGGTACAGAGAGGTATAAGACGGAACCTGAATTTAGGAGGTGGGATCAGGGAAAGAAAGCTTCATGAACTTGGTAGCATATTGAGCTTGACTGCGGTGTGTTGGAACAGTTAGAATTTTGGTAGGTGAAGAGTGAGTGGTGTAGGGAAGGGCTTGTGTGGTTTAAGGCTCTAAGATGTGGCATGTTGGATAATTGGGTAAGTGTTGACCAGACTTGTGGGATGATCACATTATGTCCGTGATCCTGTTTATCTTTTACAAACATTGTTTTTTGATATATTAGTTTTTAAAGTAGACTTTATTTTATGGAGCAGTTTTAGGTTCACAGCAAAACAGTGGAAAGTACAGAGAGTTCTCATATATACTCTGCCCTCATACATGTACAGCTTCCCCCGCTATCAACATTCTACACCAGTGTGGTATGTTTGTTACAATTGATAAATCCACATTGACATGTCATTATTATCCAAAGTTCGTAGTTTACACTAGGGTTAACTCTTGGTATTGTATATCCTATGGGTTTTGACAAATGTCTAATGACATGTATCCACCACTGCAGTATAACACAGAATTGTTCCACTGCCCTAAAATTTTCTGTGCTTTGCCTATTCATGCCCCAGAGGTTCCCTGGGACCCCTGGCAACTACTGGACTCTTACTTTCTCCATAGTTTTGCCTTTTTCAGAATGTCATAGAGTTGGAGTCATACTGTACATAGCCTTTTCAGGTTTCACTTAGTAATATACATTTAAGGTTCTTCCATGTCTTTTCATGGCTTGATAGCTCATTTCTCTTTTGTGATGAGTAATATTCCATTGTCTGGATGTACCAGTTTATCCATTCACTTACTAAAGGTCATCTTGGTTGCTTTCAAGTTTTAGTGATTGTGAATAATACTACTATAAACATTTGTGTGCAGATTTTTGTGTGGACATAGGTTTTCAACTCCTTTAGGTAAATACTAAGGAGCACAGTTGCTGGATTGGATAGTAAAGTTGTATAGTAATAGTATGTTTAGTGTTGCAAGAAACTGCCAAACTGCCTTCCAGAGTGGCTGTACTATTTGCATTCCCACCAGCAGTGAATGACAGTTCTTGTCGCTGGACATCCTTGTCAACATTTGGTGTTATCAGTGTTTTAAATTTTGATCATTCTAATAGATGTGAGATGAATCACTTTTAAAATATATATTCTGAGTGAATAAAAATATAACAATCAACACAGAAGACTCCTGTGATCGAATATGTGGTGATTTCTCCCCAACAACAAGCAAGCAGTCACTTTTGCAGCAGACATCAACTGGATGTCCTCTAATTCAATTTAATTCTGGCACCATCTCTCTGGAGATAGCATCAGCTCCCACAGGTTGAGGGCTCAGTTCCCAAGATTTCCCCCATTCTGATGCTAATTGCAAGCCCCAAGTTGTTTGACCTGTGCTTCTGGACCACTGGCTGTAAATTGGGGATCCCATGATCGTTTCCTTGGGCTCTGTTAATTTGCTGTAGCAGCTCTTAAAACTGGCTTGTTATAAGGGATATGACAAAGGATACAGATGAGGAGATGCATAAAATAAGCTATGGGAAGGGGTACAGAGCTTCCAAGCAATTGCTCAGATTTCATCACTACCAGGCCTGCCTTACAAGAGCTCCTGAAAGAAGCACTAAATATAGAAAGGAACAACCAG